>NW_019775025.1:296436-312818 GCF_001039355.2 Lingula anatina | reverse complement strand
TACTCTGATTCAGGGGGTGACACTTCTATTGTCCAGTGTGTGTAAATAGTTTTTGTCCAGTCAATCCTTTCAATGTTTTATAGAAAAAGCATACAATGTGTACTGAGCAGAGAAAGATGACGTCGATTTTATTGAGATGAATTTGAAAAAGATTAGTGTAAGTGGACGAAAATTAAATATGTGAAAATAAATTCATTCTTTTGAAGACCTTTGCTTATTGTATTGCGAGGAATTCAAAACTTTGTGTTAATGTTTTGTTCATTTGTATATTTTATGTTTGGCAAACACTATACTTTATTAGGGCAATAGACCAAAACATCATTTAATTAGGCAACTAGGATAAGTGAAAGTTGTTAACTATGGAAAAAATTCTTTGAACACATTTCCATTTGACGATCAAGACAACGCGTTTTTAACGTGTGTGTTTCAAGAATTTAAATTCTAGATCAAGCAGAGTTGTCTATTCGGTGTATGAGTATGGAAGTGAATGGACAACTATTTTCCTCGAGATTTATTTTATTATTGCTATTCTCCAACGAAGTTTTTCACATCATAGGTCATTTATTTGATAAATATTTGATTCATTAAAACTTAAATCTACGTAGTAGTTTTTGAAGAGTTGGATTTCATTCGTATCCACTCAGTGCTGTTGATTCAGAAGTAATTTTTGGCGTGTTCCATCTCATATTAGACCTTCGGACGAGCAGCGTAAGCCCCTACAAATTAAAAAAGTGGTTAAAATGAGCTTGAGAGAGAGAGAGAGGTTTAAAATACGGTTATTTAAAGTCAAGGCGAAAAACAAACATTGTACTTTTTTCAAAACACCTACAAATCTTTACCACACGCAAACATTCTCAACAACCCTTGGTTTCCCACACCGGACACAGATTTTACACAACCAAATTTTGTTTCAATAACACAATAAACAGCAAAAACTTTGGCTTTGAAGTATCCCTGAACAGATGGCCATGGACTTACCATATCTATCGCAGTCTGGATGCTTTGTGTACACACCAGCATCAGCTTTGTCACGAGCGCACGCTGGAATCAGAATATAAAAACTGCGGTCAGTCACATGAAGCAACAACACGACGTTATGTTGACGTCTGAGCAACGTCAAAGCGGTGAATGACGGCACAATGACGTCATATTCCTTTTGGACAGATTAACCTACGATACTTTAGGAAATAAAGGTTACCTAAAAGATATATCGCACATCGGCCTACTCTCAATTTTAGGGCTGGGCGAAGCCACCAAGGAAAAGTAATCGCAATGAAACTAATTGTTTGTGACAGTTTATACTTAAGCCAAGCCAGAGGAATGCAGGTCTCGTAAAGCAACAAGCCTCGCTCGAGATTACGAACATGTAGTCAACCGACTTTACGATCTTATCTCAAAATATTAACGGTTCAGTTATAAAACATTAATGCATATACTCACAGCAGTCGTGAGGGAGCCATCTATCTTTCGATTCATAGTCCGCCAGTTCAACCCCACATTCGTCTGCACAATAACTCCTGGAACGATACAAAACTAGATTACCCCACTGCCCGAGGACTGGCCATAATTTGCCGCCCACTGTTTCACTGTACTTTTCTAGACTAGGGTAGCAGGTTATTTTACTAAACTGTGTTAAGAGAGCAGGGTGTGTGCATGTACGTGTGTGAGTGCGTGTACTTGCGTGTGTGTTTGCGTGTATGTGTATTTGTGAGTTTGTATACACAGTGTATGTGTCCGTTTGTACCTGTATTCGAGCCCTTGTGCGTGTATTTACCCCACCTTCAATAATTGCTAACCGCGCTCAAGTCTCTATCTCAGCATTTTCTCAATCTATCGCGCCGCTCGGTCGTCATGGTATTCCTACTACAGCAACTCGGCGTGACTGTCGCTCCGCCACCAACACCAATCAATTAATGAACCGAGCAAATAATTTCTGCCTCTCCTACCATATTAACAACTATAAATAATATTACGCGTGAAAATCTCTCAACTCACCCAGCCCCAATGTACTGCTTCTTGTCAAACGTGCCCTCGGGGGTACAGATTGGCCTTTCCCGGCCAGCCAAAGGAGGTGAAGCGTCAAAATCTGCTTCCTCCTCCTTGCACGTTTTGGGACACTGTCCTGCAAACGATTTAAAAATGCACAAAAATTAAAAAAGCGATTACTCACTATCAAAAAGCACCGAAGTCGATGTGGCTGCAGCATGCGGGCATCATGGCTAACTCGTGTTTGCACGTGTTTATAGTGTGTGAAAATTCGCCTAAAACCCATAAAGCCATGGACAGATATTGCTTTGAAGAACAAAAGTATTTCTTCGCAATTTTGAATTTCTTTGCTGAAACTTCAAATATATTTTTGTACAGTTTTGGTTGCACAAGTATGCTCTTACTATACCTGCATATACAGCACCAACCACACAAATGGCGACAACTAAAAACTTCATCTTCAACCAGGTATTCTACCAAAGTGGGCACTTGTCTCCTTTCTGACGGCTGTCAATGTAACTGGTTCTCTATTCTATGTCCCGCTATATAAACTGTACACGTGTTCCTTTAATGGGGCACGGCATAAAATTATTTGGAGATTACCCGTTTAAGCCACTGAAAACCGATATATTACTCTCAATCAAGCGTATAATAGCCCCTAATGTAGTAGTCTAATGAAGTGATTAGGAAATACCGACGCACCCGGGACTTCACTCCTAAAGTATTTTGCCAGACGGAGAAATTAATAGAGAGCCCCTCTACAACATAATTACAATTGACACAAAGTGATGAATCCAATTGAATATAATAACAGATAAAACGGGAAAATGCTGAGCATTAATTCGAATGATGTTATATCTAACTTTCATCATTTAAAATTCAAGCTTTCATTCGTTTCTAATGAGATAATATCTATATAATTTCGTGGTCATACGGTAATTCACGCCCAATACGTTTATCGAGGGTATCTTTAATTCGGACATTAAAAACCGAAACAGTACTGTAATTTGATCGACATTAGTTCCAACCCTATTTGATTTCTTTAGTAGCCCTTGAATCATCGAATCTATATCTATGGTAATATTTCCCTTTTTTTTTTTTTTTTTGAAAGCTTGTTTTTCTCGTAAAGCGTCTAGCTTCAGCTGGTTCGCATCGCGGCATTTATCTTTTTTTAAAACCTCAGTTCCTTCAATCAATAAAATAATCAATTAGGAAATCGGGACATTTACAATAAGAAGGTTAAACCTTTTTGCCCCATCCCCCTTTGCCCAGGGGTGTCATTCTAGATCCACGGACCCCTGTTTTTGTATCATGGCGGTGGTGAAATATAAAGCAGATGAGGACAATTTTATCTCCACCTGCGGATGCTCTTGTCTATTCCGGTCCATACTGGGACTCAGTTACAAATTCATAAGTTTATATAAAGGTAAGCTCGATGAAAAGTTCAGGAGCAAAAAAAGGTGCCATCCCATTAAAAAAAGGAACAACCCAGTCACGTGAGTGAAGCATACATTTTATTTATAAAATATATATGCAAAATCTAGACTTGTCCTATGATATGTTCTGTTTTATACTGTAATGTACACCAACATGGAAATAAATCAACAGTAATTGAAAAGAGATAAAAAACAGTTAAAAAATATGTGCCATAACCCGTGGACAAGCTGTAAGAAGCAAAAAAAAAAAAAAAAAAAAATAAAAAAAAAAAAAAAAAAAAAAAAAAAAATGAAAGAAATACTGACACCGTTTCTGCAGATTTTATTCAAGATAATGAAAAATCTGTATCCACGTACACTGCAAACATATCAGTATGAAGAAAATATTTCAACCTAATTGGTCCAAGATGACTATGGTAACTGTATTAAACTAACTGCAATGCATCTCTAAAGCTTTCCTGCCCACGTGTAGAATTTTCCTCACATTACAATTTTCTTCTGTCACGGAATTTCATTTGCTAGTGAAAAGATGTCAAAAACGCAGCTAAAGCTAATTAAGCGTCATAAAATTAATAAGTTACAGTTACTGAGTAACTGATTAAGTCGACTACTATTTTGACAAATAACAAATGAAAATATCAATAATTCCTCCCTGTGCCATCTATAACTGATTATATTTGGTATTTGGTCAAGATAATGGAAATATTTTTTATAGGTTTACTTTCCCGCAGGAAAACTTCTGCAATCTCAGTTATTTAGTTGTTGGTGTAAGGGTTGCCGTGTGTCCATCCCAACAGTGACCCCTGGTCTGGTCACACCTAACGCAATAAGAACAATTATAAATGAGTTCTAACACAGCTGTCACAACTAACACAATAAGAACAAGATATAAATTAGGTCTAACACAGCTGTCACACCTAACACAATGATAACACTATGTAAATAAGTTCTAACACAGCTGTCACACCTAACACAATGAAAACAAGATGTAAATGAGTTCTAACACAGCTGTCACACTTAACACAATGAAAACAAGATATAAATGAGTTCTAACACAGCTGTCACACCTAATACAATGGAAACAAGATATAAATGAGTTCTAACACAGCTGTCACACCTAACACAGTGGAACCAGTTTAGAAATTCTCTGCAGGGCTGGAAAAACATCACCTGTTGTGTTTGAGATGGATTTCATTCCAAACAAGAGGTCCCTATTTTGCCGGTGATATTTCACTCCTAGAAATTATTTCGGACATAGAATATTCTCTGTTTTGCCAAATAAATTGACAGTTTTACAGGTCAAGTAATATCTAGCTAGATTTAGTTGTTAATGTTGCCAGGAACTTATAGTATGTTATGGAAATGGAACTTATGTAGAATTTTTTTATTTTCATAAAAATGAATTTGGTGAATTTTAAGAATATCCTGATTCACTGCCAACTCTGACAATTTAAAAAAAAAATTGAAGAAAAAACTGGTATCAAGATACACACATTGGACAATAGAAGCGTCACCCCTACTGAACCAATACTTTGGAGGAGAAAAATGACTGTGGAGTGATATGCTCCTTGTATCATTTTATAAACATCAAATTTCACAAAAAGACCAACAATACGGTTCCATGGTACAGCGGGTTTATACTCATTAGTCACATTATAAGTAGACCAGGCATTATAACTTTGATTACTCTCATTTAGGGGGTGACACTTCTTGTCAAAGTTTTTGTCCTTTCAATGTTTTATAGAAAAAGTATACAATGTGTACTGATCAGAGAGAGATGACGTCGATTTTATTGAGATGAATTTGAAAAAGGTTAATGTAAGTGGACGAAAATTTAAAATATATAAATTATAATATAAATTTATAATGTGAAAAAATTTTTATTCTTTTGAAGACCTTTGCTTATTGTATTGCGAGGAATTCAAAACTTTGTGTTAATGTTTTGTTCATTTGTATATTTTATGTTTGGCAAACACTATACTTTATTGGGGCAATAGACCTAAACATCATTTAATTAGGCAACTAGGATAAGTAAAATTTGTTTACTATGGAAAAATCTTTGAACACATTTCTGTTTGACGATCAACACAATGCGTTTTTAACGCGTGTCTCAAGAAGTTAAATTCTAGATCAAGCAGAGTTGCCTATTCGATGTAAGAGTATGAAAGTGAATGGACAACTATTTTACTCGAGATTCATTTTATTATTGCTATTCTCCAACGAAGTTTTTCACATCATAGGTCATTTATTTGATAAATATTTGATTCATTAAAACTTAAATCTAAGCAGCAGTTTTTGAAGAATTGGATCTCATTCGTTTCCACTGAGTTCTATTGATTCAGAAGTAATTTTTGGCGTGTTCCATCTCATCTTAGACCTTCGGACGAGCAGCGTAAGCCCCTACAAATTAAAAAAGTGGTTAAAATTAGCTTGAGAGAGAGAGAGAGAGAGATTTAAAATACGGTTATTTAAAGTCAAGGCGAAAAACAAACATTGTCCTTTTTTTTCAAAACACCTACAGATTTTTACCACACGCAAACATTCTCAACAACCCTTGGTTTCACACACCGGACACAGATGTTACACTACCAAATTTTGTTTCAATAACACAATAAACAGCAAAAACTTTGGCTTTGAAGTATCCCTGAACAGATGGCCATGGACTTACCATATCTATCGCAGTCTGGATGCTTTGTGTACACACCAGCATCGGCTTTGTCACGAGCGCACGCTGGAATCAGAAGATAAAAACTGCGGTCAGTCACATGAAGCAACAACACGACGTTATGTTGACGTCTGAGCAACACCAAAGCGGTGAATGACGTCACAATAACGTCATGTTTCTTTTGGACAGATTAACCTACGATACTTTGGGAAATAAAGATTTTCTAAAAGAAATGTCGCACATCGGCCTACTCTAAATTTTAGGGATGGGCGAAGCCACCAAGGAATAGTAATTGCAATGAAACTAATCGTTGGTGAAAGTTTAACCTTAAGCCAAGACAGAGGAATGCAGGTCCCGTAAAGCAACAAGCCTCGCTCGAGATTACGAACATGTCGTCAACCGACTTTACGATCTTATTTAAAAATATTAACGGTTCAGTTATAAAACATAAACGCATATACTCACTGCAGTCGTGAGGGAGCCATCTATCTTTCGATTCATAGTCCGCCAGTTCAACCCCACATTCGTCTACACAATAACTCCTGGAACGATACAAAGCTAGATTACACCACTGCCCGGGAACTGGCCATACTTTGCCGCCCACTGTTTTACTGTAATTTTTTAGACAAGGATGTCAGATTATTTTACTAAACTGTGTTAAGAGAACAGGGTGTGTGCATGCACGTGTGTGAGTGCGTGTACTTGCGTGTGTTTGCTTGCATGGGTATTTGTGAGTTTGTATACGCAGTATATATGTGTCCGTTTTTACCTGTATTCGAGCCCTTGTGCATGTATTTACCCCACCTTCAATAATTGCTAACCGCGCTCAAGTCTCTATCTCAGCATTTTCTCAATCTATCGCGCCGCTCGGTCGTCAAGGTGTTCCTGCTCCAACAACTCGGGGTGACTGTCGCTCCGCCACCAACACCAAACAATTAATGAACCAAGCAAATAATTTCTGCCTCTCCTACCATATTAACAACTATAAATAATATTAGGCGTGAAAATCTCTCAACTCACCCAGCCCCAAGGTACTGCTTCTTGTCAAACGTGCCCTCAGGGGTACAGATTGGCCGTTCCATGCCAGGCTTTTTAGGTGAAGCGTCAAATTCTTCCTCTTTCTCCTTGCACGTTTTGGGGCACTGTCCTGCAAACGATTTAAAATACACAAAATTCTAAAAATAAAAAAGTACCGATGTCGATGTGACTGCAAAATGGGGGGCACTACGGTAAACTTGTGTTTTCACGTGTTTATAGTGTGTGAAAATTGGACCAAAAAACTAATAAAGCCATGGACAGATATTGCTTTGAAGAACAAAAATATTTCTTCGCAATTGTGAATTTTTTTGGCTAAAACTTCAAAGAATTATTTTTCCTTTTTTTAAATTTTCTGTGGTACAAGTATGCTCTTACTATACCTGCGAACACAGCACCAACCACACAAATGACAACAAGTAAAATCTTCATCTTCAACCAGGTCTTCAACCAAAGTTTGTACTTGTCTCCTTTCTGACGGCTGTCAATGTAACTGGCTCTCTATTCTATGTCCCGCTATATAAACCATACGCGAGTTCCTTTAATGGGGCACGGCATAAAATTATTTGGATATTATCGGTTTAAGCCACTGAAAACCGGTATATTACTCTCAATCAAACGTATAATAGCCCCAAATGTAGTAGTCTAATGAAGTGATTAGGAAATACCGACGCACCCGGGACTTCACTCCTAAAGTATTTTGCCATACGAAGGAACTAATAGAGAGCCCCTCTACAACATAATTACAATTGACATAAAGTGATGAATCCAATTGAATATAATAACAGTTAAAACGGGAAAATGCTGAGCATTAATTCGAATGATGTTATATCTAACTTTCATCATTTAAAATTCAAGCTTTCATTCGTTTCTAATGAGATAATATATATATATAATTTCGTGGTCATACGGCAATTCACGCCCAATAAGTTTATCGAGAGTATCTTTAATTCGGACATTAAAAACCGAAACAGTACTGTAATTTCATCGACATTAGTTCCTTCCCTATTTGAATCCTCTAGTAACCCTTGAATCATCGAGTCTATATAATGACACTATTTCCTCCATTTTTTTCTTGAAAGCTTGTTTTTCTATTGAAGCGTGTCCAGCTTCAGTCGGTTCGCATCGCGGCATTTATCTTTTTTTTAAATCTGTAAAATAAACAATGAGGATTTCAACTCACGAAATCGGGACATTTACAATGGAGAAGGTTCAACCTTTCCGCCCCCTCCCCCTTTGCCCAGGGGTGTCATTCTAACTCCGAAGACCCCTGGGTTTGTATCATGGAGGTGGAAGGTGGGAGTTGAAACAGATGAAGACAACTTATACCTCCACCTGCCGACGCTCTTGTTGACTCCACTCGGGCGCTCAGTTGCAAATTTTTAAGTGTATATTCAGCTAATGACGATGACAAATTCAAGAACAAAATAGGGGCCATTTCATAAAAAAAGGAACAACCCAGTCACATGAGTGACACACACATTTTATTTACAATATATATATATATATATATATATATATATATATATATATATATATATATATATATATAATCTAGACTTGCCCTATTATGTGTACTGTTTTATACTATATAGTGTTCACCAATAAGGAAATAAATCAACAGTAATTGGAAAAACAGTTAAAGGGATAATAACTCTTCGTTTTGGCCAAAAAATGAATTTTCCTGGAGTAAACAACAATATTCCCATACTTACCAATGGTTACTGAATCCATTTTTACATTCAAAGTTAGTCCCTGGTTTTTTTCTAAAAAGTTTGGTTTTTTGTTAAAATCTCTTAAGAGATTTTAACAGAGTATAGCCAACAGTGGAGGTCACGTGATCTAAAGACAAGCTCAGATATCAGAAAAAATAGCTTAACTGCCGTTTTTGTGGTAAAACAGAATATATTATATATCTATGAGTTATTCACAATGATTTTATTGTGAAATATAGATCTCATACGAAGAGTTATTATCCCTTTAAGTAAATAACATTTCACAAAATGTGTGCCATAACCCGTGGACAAGCTGTAAGAAGCAAAAAAAAAAAAAGGATAAATAAAAAATGAAAGAAACCCTGACACAGTTTTTGCAGATTTTATTCAAGATAATGAAAAATCTGTTTTCCACGTACACTGCAAACCTGAAAAAGAACATACAACAACCTAATTGGTCCAAGATGACTATATATGGTAATCGTCTTAAACTAACTACAATGCAGTTCTAAATCCTTCATGTCCACGTGTAGAATTTTCTTCACATTACATTCTTCTTCTGTCACGGAATTTCATTTGCTAGTGAAAAGATGTCAAAAACGCAGCTAAAACTAATTAAGCGTCATAAAATGAATAAGTTACAGTTACTGAGTAACTGATTAAGTCGACTACTATTTTGACAAATAACAAATGAAAATATCAATAATTCCTCCCTGTGCCATCTATAACTGATTATATTTGGTCTTTGGTCAAGATAATGGAAATATTTTTGACAGGTTTATTTTCCCGGAAGAAAACCTCTCCAATCTCTCAGTTATTTAGTTGTTGGTGTAAGGGTTGCCTTGTGTCCATCCCAACAGTGACTCCTGGTCTGGTCACACCTTACACAACGAGAACAAGATATTAATTAGTTCTAACACAGCTGTCACACCTAAAACAACGAGAACAAGATATAAATTAGTTCTAACACAGGTGTCACAACTAACACAGTTATAACAATTTTATGACACTTTCTCACCTGACACATGGAGAACAGGCTAAATACAAGTTCAAAAATACTGTCACACCTAGCACAATACAAGCCAGTGATAGATAAGCGACAAAACAACTGCCGCCACGGGAAGAAGTTATAGATTAGTTAGTACAAGGCATGAGCAAAATAATATCTTGGTTAAGACAGTAAGCTGACAAAAAGTGTTTCTGTATGAAAAATACTAGTATTTAACATTTTACATCTTACAATTCAAGAACTGTTACTTACTTAACAATAAGAAAACAGTTACAACGCTTGGCGTATTTAACCCGAAGTTCGTGAAAATGACCCATGTCGGTTGACGTTGTGACTTTGACTTGTTGTCCCTCTTCTTTCATTGCTTTGACTTGGTCTGGTGTCAGTCGAACTCTGAAAAAAAATATTAATTTTGTATTTAACAATTATATTTTCTATCCGACTGGAAAAAGAAGAGCAACAGCGTCAATTACTTTCCTGCAGTGCATTTTACTTGCTATGGCATCGCGGAAACCTCAGTTTTACTAAAAAAGATAAGCGGGTAGGGCTGTGCGTTGGATCACATGGATAGAATGGAACGTGACTGTGTATGGGTAACATTGGCTCTACGATACCACGGTAAAATAATTATATCAATGAAAATAAAATCAATCCAATTTTTAGGCTATAGATTCCAAATAAAGTATCTTTCTTATAAATAAACAAATACGTGATGAATGATAAATAAATGGCCGAATAAATGTGTGAATGTTGTTAGAATAAGAATGAATAAATATGAAAAACACCGATATGTGGAACTTGTATATTTAGCAACTGACCGACAGCATTTACCTAGTGAAAGTTCTCAGGTTCATACCACAAAGTCTGTCAGCTGCTAAATGTACATTGTAAGTTCCAGTATAGGAGTTATCCATATCAATTAAATGGACGAATGATAAAAGGTCATTAACATGTGGGTATGATATCCAGGCGGATCCTCCGTGGCGGCCGTCGTCTCCAGCACTATGTCCCGTTGAAAGGTAGAATTGTCGCCATCCAGGGCGGCTAGAGGCTTCTGGCGATACAAGTCGATGTATTTCCGCTGCTTCATGACCATATCCTGAGGGTGGAAATGTTTTGAGTGATATTCCAGATAACTGTGTGTGCGCATGTGTACGTATAACTAAACTCTAAGGCTGCATTCAGAACAGCGGACTAACATAACCGCGGATCAAATATGGCGACCCACTAAAAAGGCTTGCCATTTAATTCCTGCCTAGACACCGAATAGATTCCCCGCGGGGATTAAGCAACAAGAATTCAAGTGGGTCAGCCATATTTGATCCGCGGATCTGTTAGTCCACTGTTCTGAATGAGATCCAACACATGGGTTGCAAGTATTATTATTCAGTATTAATTTTAGAACAAAATTTAAAAATGCATACAAGAGGTTCATATATACAGCGTATTCACTTTTATCATTCTTCCGAAAAAATTAAATGTTTCAATAAGACGAAGATAGAAAGAGTACCCTTTGTCATACCTTCAGAGCTTCAATTTCCTTCATGATGGTGCTGCCCTCTACCGACACGGGCATTATGGGCCATCGCTGACGAATTTCACCAACACCATCTATGTTAAGTTCAATTCGGAAACCAGATGCGTCTAGTGATCTCACTTCCCCTAGAACACGTAATATAGATAGATAGATAGAAAGATAGATAGATAGATAGATAGAGACAGACAGACGATACAGACAGGCAGGTAGACAGATAGATAGATAGATAGATAACAGTACCTAATGACATAATATCGATGGCGCGTTTTGACTGTACTTTTTTTTATGAAAAAAAGCACCTTAATATTAATTCTACTGTGGTTATAATAATACATGTAGGCCTACTTATACTACAGTACATTGTGTGCCCAGGACCTAGAGACCAGATATCTCACGGCGTTTCAATCAACTCAATTAATAAAGTGTAACTGTAATTCTTATCATTGCTGTACCTTGTCTGTCCAGGACTCCGACGCGAATGTTTCTCATGGCGTAACATTTAACCTTCAAATATTGAAAAAAAAAAAACACTAGTACATAAAAAGAAGACTTTTACGCGTAACTGTAGCTTTTATCATCACTGTACCTTGTCTGTCCAAGACTCCAACGCCTCCATATCTCACGGTGTCTGCAGCGTCCTTGTCCCCGTTGGTAAAGAATATTTCCACCGGAGTGTGGTAGTACAGGGCATCGTTGGTACCATCAAATGCCAAGTTGGCTTCCTTCTTTCCATTACGGACAGATCCTTTTGAAGGGGGAGGAGGGCAAATTGAATTAATATAGTTAAAGATGTAGCTACATGTATTAAAATGTACTATTGCAAACTTTGGGGGGCATAAATATCTCTTTCAATAAAAATGTGCATATAATTTTTTTAAAAGCGTAGTCTACACAAAGAAAAAGCGGAACTTGTGGTCTTCACAGCGCAACGGTCATTTAAAATGGAGTCATATCTGAACTTTTAAGACTTACGGTATACTGAATAAATTGGTTCACAGTTTTGAATACAATGTCTGCACAAAATCCACCAGACACCTCTCTAAATCCACGGTTCTTACCGTTTGGCCCCTCTCTCACAGTCTTCCCAAGGTCGGACTTGGCGTCTCCTTTGAAGTGCAGGTTGTAAGGGTTCCAGGAACTCAGAGGCGTTGAATACACGACCTCCAGGGGGATAGCATAGGTCCACTTCTGTTCTACTCTCTCGCATACTGCAACAGAAATCAGATTTTTGTGGGCAGAGCTCTGGGGGGGGGGGGGGGGGCTTGTAAGTTTGATAATAACACTACATGATATCTGAGACTTGTGGTGACTGTATTGGTGGTGTGTAAAAAAACCTGCCATTGTATATGACGAATGTCTTACACCTACAGGTGTGTGTATTTGCCGGGTGTTCGAAAAATATAAACGCAAATTTACTTTCTCATGCAATAATTATATAGATAGTGGTATCGTTTGCTAGTTAAAGCAAATAAAAGCATAAAAGCAAAAGAATCTTAATCTGAATAACAACTTCAAAGTTGCGCAAATCGCCCAAGTTATTAACAATCCTTCTCATAATGTACGAAAAATATAATTCACAGCTAACCTTGCTTCTTGGATCGCTTTTTAGGGCATTCTTCAATCCCTAGGCCGGCCACCTTCTCCTGTGACGTCATAGCCATGAAAATGTTTTGATCTGAGAAACCTCGATGTAACTTCTTGAGGCCGTTTGCGCCCTGCGAGAAGAAAATGTTTGTTAGCATTTTTTTATTATTTATTTTGGTTTAAACCCCTATAATTCTACCAGAGAGACACATTTTAAATGCTTTTAATGGTGAACGCATACATCTTGATCGACCTTGATGTCATGTCGCAACCAAACTTGGTCTCGCCAAAAATCTTTTTTTCTACATAAAGTACCCAACGTTCCAACCCTTTCTAAGGAAAGTTCAAAACCCAAAGAGCAAGACGTACACTTCAAGAGTAGCTTATGCATTTTAGTAGAAAAGAATAAAAACAAGATCGTAAATAAATATCGTCAATCCCAAATATAACGTAACAAACCTTTTTCGCCACTTTAAACCAGCGATGATAGTAACCTGCATTCAAGACGTCGTTGTCTCTTTCGCCCTGGTCTAAAATTAAGGCCGTGTCACCAAAGATGTCGTCCGTCAAGTTTGCGACGTAATTGTCTTTTCCGGGCACCTGTTCCATGAGTTCATCTAGAAAGCTGTGAGCATACACGTGCTCTTCGCCCCAGTTTTCTTTGTTTTCTGGGTTAAGCTGGAATCTGAAGATATTAAGGAAATGTTATCTGAAAAAAGATTTACGAATATAAAAATTGAGCCTATCCTTAACTTTGATTCTCCAAAACGAGAAAGTCGCAGCACTGCCATCACTTCACAGCAAGATTTTCTTATCACTCAAATCGGATAACCAAACAAATTTTCAAATGATGGGAAAATCATTATAACAATCACATAGATAGAAAAATAAGTTTGACATTAAAAAAATATCTATTGCTCTAAAAATTCAATGTTAAATCGAGTTATTGAAAAATGTATCCAAGCCTACCTTGCCCTTCGTGACTCGGTTAGTTCAGCCATGTTGGATTTGTAGGCCATTCTGGAATGAAGGTCGTCCACGGTCCGGAAGTGGCTGAACGGTATGTCCTGCTTCAGAGGATGACATAATATCCGGTAGTTCCACTGCGCAAGCTCAGGAATCGTGCCGTTGATGAGACCGGAAATGATGACGGGAAGATAGGCAAAGTTCTCAAGGTTGTCCTTGCGACCAGAGTACGCGCTGAAGCGAGCCTTCTCGTGCAGGTCAAACCAGTCCGTGGCGTCCAAAAAGTGGCGGTCACTGTCGAAGGATTCTTCCAGAGATGCTAAAGGAGCATGTTTCAGAAAATGAAAACACTTTCAGATGTTTATGGAACCAGTTAAAATTGAACTAATTGAATAAATGCTACATGTAACCTAGTGAACTAATTTCGCCACTGATTGGATATAGTATGCAATAACCTATGAAAATATTTTCCAGAGAATTTTTTTAAATGCTTAAGGATTTAATTCATATTCAAATACTTAACGATGCCTTATGGAAATTCATGAAATGACAGAATCAAAAACTTTTTTTATAAAATAACATTATCTTTGTTACCTGAACTTTTCATCCAGGCTCCTTCTAAGTAACAAAGGTTGGGTTTGAAGTATTTAGTGTAATCTCTGTGAGATTCGTCTTGATTTTTCCAGGCTTTGAACCACTCCTTCATCTCCGCTATCTGTTCCTGCACAGTGGCTTTATCCGTTACCTGAATTAAAACAGATTGATATATACACAAAGAATGAAAAAAAAAATGACACACAAAAGAATAAATGAAGTGACAGAGAAATAAAGGTAAAATAATACATTGATAGGACTAAGGCTTCTGTACTGCGCCCATTATAATTTTGCACATTTGAACTGACATTAAAATTCTTGGTAGATAATATTAATAAATTAATAAATATTATCAGAAAACGATGCCAACAGTACCTCTGATGGCACATCAGGGAAAGGGATATCCTCCGTGCAGTGAAAATCTTTGCTTCTCCGGCATGGCATGACGAACTTGTAATCGTTATGTCTGGTCCGGAACTCCACCCCGTTCAAGACGGCGACGAACTCTCCCATCCCTATGGTGCGGTCGTAGTTAGCATGGTTATGAATACTGACGGCGCTGTTACCGGTGTACGTCGTGGAGTGGTACGGCCGCGTGCCTGGAGAGACAAACTTTTTAGCTTGAAAAGTTTGGACCTAACGGAGCCTGCGTCGGAAATTGCCCCTTTGTTAAAAGGCAGAAGAAGAAAAAAGAGAAGAGATATAAAAGAGGAATAAGAAGAATGAATTTACAACTTACAGACCTGCTTGGCTGCGCTGCAGATGATTTTTTTTTTGTTGTAATAATTAAACATGGATTGGCACTTATGAGTAGTAATTCTACTCCTGGTAGTGACGAGAGAGAAGGAGGGAGAGGGAGAGAGAGAGAGAGAAAGAGAGATAGATATAGAGAGACGGTCACGACAGCATGGTGACCATACCAAAATTTGTGAAAAAAGGAGAAAAAATTAATGCCATACTCGAGACGGTACGGCCGGCAAAAAGATCTCAGTCACTGTAATTCAATTTTATGTTATGGATAATGTTTTTGGTTTAACATTATTGATATAAAGAAGAATCGCTTTTTGCTAGGAGTCCTAATATACGATGCCGAATTGGTGACCGAAAGGTTACGCAATTACCGCTACTCACAATGTATACGGGCCTACAGAAATATAAATGTACGCCATGTCGTTAAACTTTTGACACTGAAATACAGATGAATCACATCATTAAGCGTTTGGTATTGAACCGAACAATACATTTAACCAATTATCAAGCCAAAATTAAACCGCCCGTTTACTGGTCTCTTAGAGAAATCAACGGGGAATGGTTTTTGATATTGTAAATTTGACATTGGTTTGTCTTTACTAACAATTAAGTTTTGCGCAGCCCCTACATTGTACAAATGATTCTCTTGCTGATACGGGTTTTATGGAAACAGAAAGTGGATACTTAAACCTTAATTCGCCACAAAATATGTCCAATGATTCTATTAAAGCTGACTTCAGTCGTTTATAAGGGCACCCAGCATCGATAACGTTTTGCGTAAATTTCTCTACTGGCTTTGATTTAAACTCTCCTGTATTTTGCCTTTTCACATCATAACTCACCGAAATAACAAACAAACCACCGATCAGACCAATTAACTTGCGAAAAAAATTTCTCTAGTGAACAAGTTTATTTACAGGGGAGAGTCACGTCACATTCCAGGGGCGGAACCAGGATTATTTGAAGTGGGGATCCGTGCATGCGAAGCCGATCTCCCCCCCCTCTTGCCGAGGGGTTCTAAAATTTTGGTATTTTAGAGGGCGAACGGTGCCATTTGGTACGGTTTAGAACTATGATTCAGCTAGTCAAAAGTCTATTTTCAAGA
>NW_019775025.1:271102-284080 GCF_001039355.2 Lingula anatina | reverse complement strand
CTCGAAAAAAAAAAAAAAAAAAAAAAAACACGCTAGTTTTAAAATAATTTCTTTAAAAGACATGCCCTTCCTGATGAAAAAAAAAAAAAATCGCCGTAATATATAACGTTTTAATTTCAGTGTGGAATATTTTGTCAGCTGATTGAAAACAGAAATATTTTCTAACACATCTCTCTCTCTCTCACACACACACACACACACACACACACACACACACACACACACACACTCATGATCACGTCCTTCAAAGACCAGGGCATGCTTTTGACCACGAAATCACCTCTCTTAACACTTGTTTGGTCAAGTACTTCAATTTATTTGCTAACTCGACGTTTAAAAAGTCCTAAAAAAAGAGCACCAAAAACTTGTACAAATTAAATTTTTTGTGAACTTCTCGACAGACCTCTAAAAAGATATCCTTTAAAATTTCGAGAGAATACGCATGCGTCAATTATACTGACCTCTGGCGGGACGGGCGGGAAGGGGATGTTCTCTATACAGTGATAAGACTCATCGCTTGTACACGGCATGACCAGCTTGAAGTCGTTGTGCCTGGTCTTAAATTCGACCCCATTCAAGACGGCGGAGATCTCCCCCATGCCCACGGTTCTATCGTAATTAGCATGATCGTGGTAGGCTGCTACGCTGTCTCGCACGTGGGAGGGCGTGTGATACGGGCGCGTGCCTAAAAATAAAGATCTTTTTTAATTTTCTTATTTTCGTGAAAACGAGGGCCGAATTTGAAGGTGGAAGTTGGATGGGCGCACCCAGTAAAAAATATATATACACGCAAAACTCACACGTAAACGTTATGCACGAATGTACTCACACATGCTGTTACCGTAAACAAATGCACACATACACAAGCATACATTCAGGCAAGATCACATACACACGCACGTACGCGCACAAACAAACCGGAACACACGCACATAAACACAGGGAAACGTGAGGCAGGATAAAAATAACCAATGGTGTTTGGTGAATCAAACTGACATCAACCTTATATCCCCAAAAACATTTTTCATGTTAAAATTGAGCATCTGATCTCAAGGTGATCTTTTTTTAAAGTAGTCACAAAAATATAACCTTAAGCAAACACTCGATAGCCTACACATAAACTGACACTGATTTTAAGAGTGGTGATTTCTTACCGGCAATATCCATTCGAATCTGCTTGATTCCAGACGCCCCGTCGAACCTCGCTTTCTCCTCTACTATCAACTGCTGCATCATCAGCTGGTTTGCTAGGAGATCCACAACGTTCTGGAAAGATGAAAGGCAGTGGCGAATTTCTAAATAAATCACACCAATAGTGCCCTCTTGGAATTAGGTCCCCTCTAGAATTTTCACTAGCTGAACCATACATGTAGGTCCAGGGCCAGTAGGAGGGGGTGGGGGGTGGGGTGGGGGTGGGGGTCCAGGACCAGCTTCGCTTCCGAGGCCTGTCTTTATAAAAACCGGACACCCCCCCCCCTTCAAATAATCCTGGATCCGCCCTGAAGGGGGTTGCTATTTGTCAAATATGATGTGCAATATATAGTTATCAGGAAATATTCAAAACATTTAAACGGGGATTTGAACGGAGTTAAGAGGAAATTTTATATCCAACGTGGTTTGAAATTTATTCTCATAATATTTATAAAAAAATATGAAAGAAGTAAATTTAGAGGTAATTTTCAGTCAAACATGATTTACAACTAATCATTATCAATGAAATGATTTAGCGTCGGAACAAAAAGTTGAATGAGATAAGAAAATTGTGAGGTAAACTTTATTTGTAACCTATCCTTATTATTTATTTAAGCAGAAAAAATTGTGAAAAGAACAATGATATTAGCAACATTTTCTCTCGTAAAAATAACTTCAACCGATATTTCAATAATGATTTAAAAATGCTACCAAATTCGACATCGTTTTAAAGAGATGGAAGTTGGCAAGGCAATATCGTTAAATAACCGAAAATAAAACAGTTTACAAAACCAGACAATTACTTACGTTGGCATAGTATTCCCACTTAATTAATTATCTTTACCTTTAAATCTTGAACCATAGAACTTATCTCTGACAACGTAGGTGATGCCTCAGCGTCCTGGCTCTTGACATTGTGGATGACCACAGCCATGAGTGGTAAGAGAAGACTCCAGAGAAATTGCGTCTTCATTCTTTCGCGTCGCTCTCCCAAAGCCAAAGTGTGCAATTCTGCCAGTCACGCACAGTCTGTTGGGTTTGAATTATTTGCCGAAACCCTTTCAATTTACATACAACGAAAACAACTGCCATGCGGGCTTTGTAAAATAATCGCTTCACGCAGATTATCAGGTGCAATATTATTTCAAATTGGCGATTGATTAATTACTTGCTTCATTCATTCATTTGAATACAAATTGATTGAAATATTTATGCATTTACATATTGACTCCTGATTTTGGTTTATCTGTTTTTTTCCATTCATCTCAATAACTTTTATTTTATTTTTTCGTGTACTTTGCTTCCTTTATTTATTTATTCATAATTAGACCATTATCATTCTCAGAAATGGGACACTAACATTAAAATAACAAAAGCAAAACACAAATAACACTCTGGGATAGAGCTGTTGTTATTCTCCAGTCAGTTTCATCGTCCTTTGCGTCTGATAGTGATTGAACAACAGACCAGACGTGCTATTATATATATATATATATATATATATATATATATATATATATATATATTGAACAAAGCATTATGTAACACAACTGTGACTATGATGGCAGTTTCACACACAGCAGCTGTTTTTCATACTTGATTATTCAATGTCTGTATTTTCATATATACCTTTGTGTTGTGTTGGTAAAATTTTTTTATTCCTCACTCAATGTTCACATGACAAGCGAGTTGCTGTTGTATTTTTAAATTCCCGGTGTTTTAAAAAATCTTGAATGTTAGACTGTTGTTGAATTTCTCTCTTATTTTCAGCACCTATTTTGTAAATGCAACGTGTTATTTTTGTCATATATTTATTGTCACTGCTTTGCTTGAAATGAATACTGATTAAACATGGGATACGAGAGAGGGAGAGAGAGAGAGAGAGAGGGAGAGAGAGGGAGAGAGGGAGGGAGACTACAGCTTTCAAATGCATGTACATGTATTTCATGAGAGAGAGAGGGGGGGAGAGAAAGAGATTTCCCACGAAAGTTTTGGTCTGAAGCATCAGTCACGTCTCTAGAGCTTCATTTCTGACTTCATTTTGGACAACTTCCAATTTCTCTTGTATCAAAGTTTTATCAAATATTAGTCTAAAAGATTATACCCAGGGGCGGATCCAGGGTCATTTTCTGACAGTCTTCCAATTTATCTTTCTTGGTCCATCCTCCATTTTTGACCGTCTTCCGACAGAAAAAATTAGATACCCATCAACGTAAAGTTGAAAATCTGACCGTCTTCCGGAAGACCCAGAAGACGCCCTAAATCCGCCCCTGATACCATATATCTTATACCCCTTTTCCTATTATTGTTTTAAATTTTTAGTCTTAAAATTTTAAACTAAACTTGATGAAGACACATCCGCACACAGCCTCTACAGACCACATCCCCGAACCTGTCCAAGAGTGTAGGCCAGATGTATCTCTCTATTACGGCGGTGGCGTGAGAGCCACAGACATCATTTTCCACTGCGTGTTTGCTACCGCTGTATACAGTATCCTCTGCATCGAGGATCAAATGGTTGTTAATTATACGCCAGGTTGTTTTTAGACATGAGTCAATGTATGCCAGAGTCTGCGTAAATTGTGCAATATCCTTTTCAGATGACAGCGTGGTTTTTTCAAGTATTTGCTGAAAAGCAACACAAAGACGGGAATGTAAATTTGAAATGCAAGCAACGTAAGTGTTATACTTGAAATGTAAGAAGAAATAGTTGGATTACACATAGTGCTATGGACACATCAAGCTTAGCATAAGAGTATGCATTGGTCTTGTAAGACTTCCCAGTAAGACTGGCGCTTTTGGTACTGTAAAATAAAAAAACCTTTAGAACTACAGATGCAGAAAATAGACTATCAGTGTGTCTGTCATACATTAAGCGTGGTGGTAGTGAGAGCTTACGAGCTACAGACATTTTAGCTATTTCATTTTTTTTTTGTATTCATAGCGCCTGCTATATACCGGTGCTCACTGTCACCTTTATTCATAACATGCCCTATTACCTCGCACAAATCGGCAAAACTTGCCGTATCGGTATCAGCTAGGTCTGCCCAAAAGATGAAAAGCGACTCCTCAAGCCAAGGTGGTAAAGTTCTTTTCTTTTCCTGATAAAAACAAAAAAATAATAAATTGCCATTTCCAATGAAGTGACGTCATGTATTGGACACCATGTGATTTTATTTTGTTTGTGACGTCACATATTTAGCATTGTTTGCGTGACGTCATACATTCAAATGACGCAAAAATGCCATGTCACGGTGTCACATATAATTATAAACTATGTTAACTAGTTCTGTCGCTCTGAGATGAAGTATTTTAAAATAAAGCTACCATATGCAATACCTGTAAATTTACTTTTTCACAACTCACCTGTTTTTTATCTCCATTCCCACCAAACGGTTGTAAAAGTGGTATGATGAAATGTTCCTCCCTGTGTTGGATCACAGCAGCATAAGAGGCCTTATTGGTAGCCGTGAGCAAACAAACAACTTAATTGATTGATAAATTAAAATAAATAAATAAATATATAAAAAGGAAGAAAACATAAGCGGTATTGCATTAAAGGTATAAATAGTTCTAGTAGAAATGTTTGACTTCATTTCAGAATCATGAACTGCCGCCGATTGAAACCTAGATATGGGTGTTTCTTAAGAAAATATGTTATTTACAGCACAGTAGCATATTCAGAGCATATAGATTGCACTCAGCATATGGTCTATAGTAGTAATATGTGTGTTTAACATTCAAGTTTAGATATAGGTTATTTTGGCAGGTCCATAATTTTAATTAGTTAAAAACTAAAAGACTGCAATGAAGGCAACTGTATTGTCTGTGTTGACCTTATCTCGGCAGTTATAATACATGATTGACTAACTGACTTTACCATGAGTATATCAAATAGAATACGGTCAATGTCAAGGTCACCACGGAGGTTATTCAGCTCAAGACGAGCCTCTTTCCATTGTATGTTCTTTAGACTTAAGTATTCCTCCTTTGCAGCATGGACACGCATTTGTTGGCCTGCCACTGTCCGCGTGATCGGATCACTAGAAAAAAGAGGAGAAAATCCATGTAAGCAATTTTTAAAATTAAAATTGATAGAGGTTATTTCAAAGTATACTTTCACTTTCACATACATGTACAGTCTTTGTCATCCGACCAATTTTTTAAATATCTTTTTATATCCTGATAAATAAGAAAAATACATGTAAGCTAAGTATCTATAGTTATCTTAATTTGTAGAGGTAGACAGAATAGCGTGGTGTCGCAGAAATATTAATGAAGGGAAAGAAACATTTCAGAGTAGCTCGAAAAATACAGTGTATAACTTAAGTTGGCCTTTTTTCACCTAAAATGCTTCCGAACTCAATCTTATTCCCGAGTATCCTAATCCTACCTATTACGTGTAGTATCTGATTCCTTTGATTTCAATCTTCTGTAGACATTGGTAAAAGTGATTTCATGTCCTGTCAACGAAGGCGTGTAAGAGACCCGTACGAAACCACCCCGTCTTTCAGAGCGCCTAGATGTTGCTGTCACTCTCGTTGCTGTCGGTGTCGGTCCATCTTTGTTCTTGGTGGTGATGACGTTTTCTGGATGAGTTGTTTTTTCTTGTGCTTTGATGAGATTGTTTTGAGCGGGACTCGGCTTTGGGTTAGTGGTAAGAAACTGAGCATTAGGTTTGAAAATTAGTTTGAAAAAAGATCTAATGCTCGTCGTCTCCTTTTTTTCGTCCTTCTCTTTCTGGCTCAACCTTACATTTGCATTATTACCTGGAGTAGACGTGTCAGTGCCATTGGGTTGAGTCTTAGTTAAGCCAGGGCCAGCAGCCGTGAAGCTTATTATATGGCTGGCAGACGCTGGCGTGTAACTAACCCGCATTAAAAGGTTTCTTTTCTTGGCGTTTTCGGAAGAAGAAAATCCAGCTCCCATTGCAGTAGGTGTTCGAGCAGTCACTTTAAAGATTGCCCATGCGGCACAGTTTCCCGTTATTTACACACGTGTATGCACCAAATTCAAGATCACAGGCCTTTCTACATGTCCACAGAATATACGTACCTTTTATAGATGATTTTTCACTATTCACTGCACGCTCTCATAATCAAGAGATATGTCAATGCGATAGGTAATGTTGATATGTAGTAAATGTACCTTCATATACTGTATATATGCACTACGTGGGTTAGAGGGGGTATCGATGTATATATCGGCTATCAGTAATTGAATTGCGCCATCAATATACCTGTGCGTTAATTATCGATCATACTTGATAAACTTGGTGATCTCACTTTTGTATTCATACATATAACATAGGGCTACAGCTTGTGAACGCTTTCTGTCACGTGGTGCTATAGGTCACATGACATACACGCGCTCACTGGAGGACCCAGGGTTTTACTTGGGGGAGGACCAGGGTTACAATGACAAATATTTTTTGCTGTAGAGCCGAGAAAGAACTGCACCAAATGCATATCGCATATAGCATATTATTTTATATGGGGAGGGGGGGGGAGCGGAGCTTCCGAAGCTGTGTGGGTATGTGTGTGTGTGTGGGGGGGGATAGTAGGGCTTGCCCGTTTCGTCCCCTAGACTTGTTCTTGTTCATAAGATTCACTCCTTTGCTTATCGGCAATTAATGGTATATTGCTTTTGTCGTTTTTGTTGTCACACAGTCATCTTTTCAGCTAGGTGTATGTGTATTCAACCACTGGAATGAAAATTTCACAGGGCAAAAATGAAGCCATTTGCACATAATTAAAATGAATTTCCACCCACTCCCAGTTCATTTATTTTAAAAATCAAAGCACCCATCTCTTTCCTCCCTAGATGAATAAAATACGATACACCTTACCAGGGTCATTCCGCAAAAAAAGGAAATCTGAGTCACATCAGCGACGCATGCATTATAGATGAGTAATATTTTCATAGCTGTTTCATATCACTATCTACAGTTGATTTTTTTCAGACTGAAGGGTATAATGATATAAAACATTAAAATGAATTGAGTGAGTCAGTATTATAGAAACATTGCACAACGTGTGTGCGTCACTGGCGTGACTCAAGAGTTCACTTTTTAGTGGTGGTGGTGTTCTTCACTGACAGTCTGAGAGCGAGGAAGAAACTCGTCAAACCCTTGACCTATTCTTCTGCTTTTATATAGTTATAGCATAAAACTACTTTTTGTTTGGTGGAGAGGGGTTGTCCTCTATCGAGTCCTTCTGTGCTTTAATACTTAAACCTGCTCACGTGCCCTCCCTTTCCATTCAAAGTGTCTCTCAGACACGTTTTGTCCAGTATTGAGTGCACACGCACCTGAACAGGTGTGGTATATTACTTATAACACCGGAGTTAAATGACGTGTAAGGTGCATAATGAATTTTAGGCCTTACCATGTTGGTTTATTTATTTATTGTAGGGTACACATCTACATGGATACAATGAAAATGTACAATAGAGATACCTTTAGAAATATACAGTTATACAACTATAAATACTCAAATAATGAAGATACTCATTGCTGGCCCCGAATGGCTCTTACTATTCATGCGACACTGTCTTAGAAATTTCTCCTAACTAGGGCATTAGTGAGGTACTAAGCTAATATAATCAGGAGTTTGTTCTCTTTGCATTTAAGAATAATGATATTTTTTCATCTATGATTATCCTTCGGCCACGTTTTATATGGTATTTTGATCTTTACATAGGAAGCTCGTCCCGAGGAAGTGTTTGTAGATCGTAAATTTCTCCACGGTTTTTAATAGAGCATAACTAAGCGATTAAGGGGAAAATGTCAGTAATTTCCAAGAAAAATCCATTTACAATACAAAAAAGCCTAACGCGTACCTTGAAGTATTATTATTCAAAGACATCAAAGTGTGCAGATTCTGAGTGTCATAGTTCACTGACGTCTCTAGTACATCTAAGACCCTGTTCCCATACCTACAACGATCTAGCAGGATCGAGCCATTTCCGAGGGGTTTCCCGGTGAATTCCATTTAGCTTTAGCGGCTTAGATGTCTGGCACGCCAGACTGAAGCTCTTTAACGATATTGTTAAACAATAATTCACAAAAGAGCTTTGTCCTGGAACTAGGTCTACTGTAATTTAAGGTCAATACATACATGTACGTAGTACACTGAAATAAAGCGAGAATTGGCTTGTATCTGACGCAATATCTTCCGCGTTACAGGGGCTGATCCAGAGATATTTTCTGACAGTCTTCCAAATTATCTTTGTTGATCCATCCTCCATTTTTGACCGTCTTCCGACAGAAAAAATTAAATACCCGTCAATGTAAACTTGAAAATATGACCGTCTTCCGGAAGACCCTGAAGACGGCCTAAATCCGACCCTGCGTTATAACACCACCACAATGTTTAGTTTGATAGAGCTATAGTGCTGATCTAATCTGGGTAGAATTCGAGTACTTGCTCATTTCCAATAAAACTATCGCCCTACGTGGATCACAACCACGCGGGGACTCTCGCTGAATGCAGTCAGATTAACTGATTAACACGCCTCCTTCTGTCGTTGAGTAAAATGCAGAGAAGGTGATAATTATATAAGTACGTTGAAAACGTAATCAAAGCTGACCAAAACTGAATACCAGAAAAATGTGCACTTAGTAAAAGGAGAGAACATCCTGTCCTGATTTCAAGACAAGTTGTATCTACCACTACAGGTGTTAAATGTTATATCATTTTTCACACGATAAAAAAGTAAATGCGCACAAAAAATCCCATTATCGGAATATGTACCGCCATGAAAAACAATTAAAATATAAAGGCAATGAACGCTTTTAATGCGCCTAGGGCGGGATGAGGCTTCATACTAGAATATACATCTGTGAGTACTGTACTAACACTGGAGCCAAGAATCATATGATTATAAGAAGAAAAACAAACATTGGAACAATTCTTTTGTACATCCGCTCCACATAAAGGCTCACTTAATAGCAGGTGTGGTCACAGTCTGAGGCTTTCTTGTGATCACATGAGCAAATATCACTATATATAGATCTAACAATGCGGGTATTGGAATGCGCCATGTCACTAGGCTGACTCGTATGTGTTGTTCTATATACCCTGACTTCGGGGACTTCGGGGACTTCATAACTGCATGAGAAAATGCCAACATGAGTGAATTTAACTACACGAGGACGGTAGAGTAGCGAGAAGCTGATCGGCCATTCATTCTTGTTATTTTAAGCGTTAAGGCGTCAAAGGCATTATGTCTACAAATACCTGGTTCACCCGCACCGTATTTTTGATGTTATGTGTCAGCGCCGGCATCCTGCTACGATTGTCTTGGGGAGGATCGAACAATCGGCCCAGTACGCGTGGATTGTTGATAGCAGATACGAAAGGTAGGCTGCGTCTTTGTGATTTGCAATGATTTAAAACTTGCTTGAAAACCACAAGGCCACTTAAACTGAAAACACCACAGGTAAGCTATGCTTGTGAAACCGAAACTGCAAGCAGACATGTATAGCCGCCCTTTTGGTCTACCCCCCTATCACGACCACTGGGTGTTACCTTTCGAGCCTCCACAGAGCAGTGTGTGTGTGTGTGTGTGTGTGTGTGTGTGTGTGTGTTCGTGCCTGCGCGCGCCCCACATATACAATGATGGCCCCCAAGCCTTAAGGTACATCTTAGGGTGCGTTCCCCATGAAACTAACGTTCTACGTAGATCAAACCGACTCCACGGGGACTCTTGCTGAATGTTGTCAGATTAACTGAATGGCACATACGCCTCTTTGAGCAGGTAAGTGGCGATAAACATTATATTAGCGTGCGGTTGGCTTTGGGAAGGTTTTTCACTTCATTTTGAGTGCAAAACAACGCACACGCTGTTACTTCGAATTCTCCCCTAGCTGGTCGACGAGGTGTGTCATTCAGTTAATCTGATTGCATTCAGCAAGAGTCCCCACGGAGTTGGATCGATCTACCTAGTATGACAGTTTCACTGGACGTGCACGCCACCCTTAGCCAACACTATGTATAGAAGCAAGTCCTAATCTGATTTTACTATAACACCTATATGTATAGATCTATTGTATTCACGCCACATTACGTGGCGCAGTAGACGTGTTGTTACAGGCATCAGTAAGATGGGAATGGAAGTCGGCTAGGAACCGTAGACCGTTCCCCATTACTTTCGTCCCATATACTAACCCCATTTCTTTAACTAACCCTAACCTGTACTAATCATATTGGAGCCCAATCTGCCCATTCTTATGACTACCATTCCTTTCACACATGTATACACTGGCTACAATAAACGTTGAACACCTGATTTATCTCCTATGATTTATTAATTTATTTGTTTGTTTGTAGTAAACTGGTATTTTTCATTAACTTTCTGGAGAATCGTTCTAAGTTAAATGTACACAGAAGAATTAAAATATCATAAATGTTCTAATTAAAACTGCATGCAAATTGACGTTTATGGATACCAGTAGCTGCAGGCTTCGTTAGTGTTGTTTCTGCATGGTGATATTGAAATATAAAACCATATCATCTCGTACGCTTCGTAAACCTTGAAAACAATCAAGGTAGTATAAAAACCAACAGCAGTGACATGGCCTAGATATTTTTATGGTAAATCTAAAATCATACGCATGCTAGCTCTTTCAGTTGACGACTGCAGTAGATAATTCGAAAATAATTGTTTACGAATAGCGTTGATTTCAGATATGTTGTGCTTGTTTTAAAACCCATCGGGGAGGCTTGAAAGAAAACTTGAATTATCAAACTATAGTGTTTATTTATTTATTTATTTATTTATTTATTTATTTTTTGTTTATTTGTTTATTTATTTATTGTTAAAACCATTCTCTTGGGACCCCTTGTATTGTAAGTGGCAGACCCATTTGCAGGAAAATGTTTATCCCTTCATTTTATATTAACTCCTCTTCACTATACGTATACCAAAGGCAGATCGGAGGGGGGGGGGTTACATCGAATACAATGTAAGCCCTGCTGTACCCCTACTATAACTTTCGGAGTACCCCCTCTCCTTCCTAAAATGGTTAACCTTCATATTAAACTTGAATTATTATTATATTGACATAAAACTAATATACTACAGTGTTTATATTTGGTCGAACATATTTCGTGAATTTTTTTCCTTGCCCCCCCCCCTCTCGTAGTTGTTCGCTAAGCGTATGTTGTTCAAATTTCCAAAACATTGCACTGTTTTAAATAGTACTGTACCTAAGAACTTTCTTCTCTGTTTAGAACCAGCTTCAACCAATGCCACAGGAGACACATACCCAAGGCAGGACGAGTCCCAAACTGACATCGTCATAGTGCTCGCCTATTACAGGAGTGGATCAACGTTCTTAGCGGAGATATTTAACCAGAATGCAGAAGCTGTGTACTTCTTTGAGCCTCTGCGATGGTTTAGAGAATCATTCTTCAATGAGACGTTTTATATCTACCCTGGCAATACACGAAGGTAATTTGTGCTCTCTCCTCTTTTCTTTTTATCTCTTTTTATTCTCATTTTCCTGTCCCAAGTGTGCTTTAACAGCCCAATGTAATAGCAACGGAAGGAACACTTTTCTTTTTATACCATGTAAATTCTTTGCTGTTTGAGAGGCTTCTCTTATATTTCAGAAACACCTAACGCTTCAATCAAAATAATTACAAAACTGTCATAAAAAGATGAATTACATATTGCATTGCATGTGATATTTTAATCATTAGCCGATGTTGTAAAAAAAATACTCATGTGCACAGTCTGCGCAGATTGCCAAAAAAGCTAATATAACAGAGACTCCTTAAATTAAGTATTATGTTGTTTGGGGCAATATATATATATNATTTTTTTTTAAATAAAGGTATTAATTGAAATTCAGTAATCAAAATCCCTTTATGCTCTTTGTATAGTAATCGAAAGCGTAGAGTCAGCAAACATAAAAAGGTGCTTAGCAACAAAATGTATAACAAAATGCCAGTGAGACCCGTAGCTTTCATAAGATAGCTACACAAATGTATGGCAACCTGAATACCATTGGCTATTTACACAATAATAGTCATTAAAAGTAAAAAATTCAGTGAGAAGTGGACATAAAAATGTATAATGAGATTTGCATCCATGTTTCCTATTGAGAAACAAACAGAAGGCATATAAATGGAGCTTAAGGTCATCAAAGAGAAGCATGCTTTCGTATATTCTTGTTAAACACTACCATGTTTGGCCATTCAATTTTTATTTTGTATTGGCACTGGAGCTGTGGGACCAGTGTCAGATATGTGTCCCAAAGATGTTTGGCCAATGTGGTAATGGTTTCATTCACAGTTGCTTATTACTATGCATGTGTTTGCGTTTATAGGTCTGGCATAGGTCTGCCCATAGATTGCACAGTCTTGATGGGATATTCCGAATGATGGTAAATTCCAAAGGAGTATTACATGTATGATTTCAATAAGTTCAAAATAAGACAGAATGTTGCTTATAACCATTCATCAATGTCTTAATTAGTATAATTCCTTATTCTACCCTCAAGTTAAAGTATAATGGGTGATATTTTATACGATGGGGTACTTTCTAGTGATAAATTATGAATAAACTTTAAATTGTAAACTTTTTTATGTTTTTTTTTGCTTTTAAAACAACAACAGCCTCTGTAGTTACAGTGGTCCTCATCATAAGGACTTTGCCCTTGAGTTAAAGGTTTATCCTACTGGACATCACCTTGTACAGTGTAGGGTGGGGGGATCCTTGATCCTTAGAAAAAAAAAAAAAAAAAAAAAAAAAAAAAAAAAAAAAAAAAAAAAAAAAAAA
>NW_019775025.1:259161-270703 GCF_001039355.2 Lingula anatina | reverse complement strand
AAAATAAAATAAAATAAAAAAAAAAAAAAAAACGGACATTGTGGTTCGACACTACTGTTATGCCACTACTCTAGGATTTTAAAATTCTAAGCATTGATCCTGATTGGACGTTTTTCTAGCTGTCTCCGAAGGTAAAACAAAACAGCGGACGTCTTTTTATTGTATCGTTGATTATGGCACCCGGGTACAACGCATGTTTGCGGCATGTTGTTTTTATGACACGTCGATTTTCCGTCTACTGTCCATGTGTTATCACTGCAACACACGCTCAGTGGAGTCCGAAGTTCTAACGCACATGAAGTCATTAAAAACTGGTCAATCAAAATTTCCTCATATCTATATTTGTTGTAATTGGTTCATAGTATTGTTTATGAATCAGTTAACATTTTGTATTTTTTAGAACACAATTAGTATTTAACATATGCCCTCTTGTAATTAAAGATTAACATACGTAAAACTATTTTCTTGGATACTGTCATTTTAAACTAAAACAGCAACTTTCCTGTTCCTTGATTTTATATCTTATGGATTAATCATATTGTATAAATGTCGACATGACAATTTAACAAGAAGAGAATTGCTAAATGTTCAGGATAGGTTCATTTTTTATGACCACCTCTCACAAAAGTCTGTGTTTATTTCATAATTTTAAGAGATTAAAACAATTTTGAAAACAACAAATTTGTTTTTATATCAAAATACTTTCATTATTCACACTTTTTTCACATGACGTCATTAGATTGAATCCCTGGCAAAAATGACACGTTCATATCGGCGACACCGTGATGAGACCATGAAGTGCTGTGATGCTCCTGCCACCATTACCGCGTGTCATTTATTTCAAATTTCGAATATAAGACCTAAACCACGAATACGGCAAAAAAAAAAAAAAAAAAAAAAAAATTAATCCAACTTATAGCGCAGTAGACACCACGATGTTTCCAAAGCATGAACCCAGAAATTGGCTTCCATGAACTTTTCTATCTCTTTGGTGACTTAAAATCAACTTTTGCTTTGCACACTTGTTGAAAGAAAGTTTTGAGAATTTCTACTGTAGAGGTACAATTACCTTGACCAGCATGTATGGTATTCAGAAAAAGTCTTCAAGCAGCACTAGGAAAACATCGTCCGGGAACAAAGAAAACAATTAAAATTGTTGAACCCACAGTGCTAACTGTTAAAGTTTTATACTTCAAATCCGGCACTCTAGTCCGAAAGCGAACCATACATTTACCAGTGCTATGAAAATATATTACCCGATATAGAATATCTAGTCCATTTTTAAACACGTTACTTACTAAGTTCATTTATATCATTTAAACTTTATATGCTTTCGCAACTAACACAATCTAAGCCTTTCCTACGATAATTATTTTAACTATATGGTCCATGTAACTGTACTGTTTAAAATAATCTTATTATTTAGAATTACAATTTACAAAATTCATTCTGAAGATGTTCTCTTTCTATTTACCTATTTATGTCTCGAAACGTAGTAGTACAGTTTCAGATACTCTACTCGTTTAAAAAGCTAATGAAAACGATGTGTGTTTTTGTGTGCACTGGACGGTGGGTTGGTATTACCTTTCAAAAATAAGAAAATTTCACTTGTTAAAGCTCTTCTTGTCATGAATTGTAATAATATGTAAAAAAGATCCCCATAACGTTATGTAAGAACGCCCAAAAATACCCCCCTGATGACTTAAATGCTGCTATTAGAAGGGTTTAATGTGACCAATATATACTAAAAGACTCATTGCATTGCTATTTCAGTTTGAATATCATTGAACATGCAAGCAAGCAAACTACAAAAACACGTGTGAATAACAAAGGCAAAAAGTTTTTACCCATGCCACGTTTTGAAACATTTAACTGGGAGACCCGCATAGTTTGGCATCAGATCATCGGAGAAACACGCATATGTTTAGAGTCAACTTACAGCATTCCTACTCTGTTTTCCTGAGAGACACCATGTTTGGACATTTTCTGGTTGCTGCGTTGGCGTTGTCTTATCGTTTTGGCAGTGGATCAGGAAACCCACCGCCAGGTATTTAGAATTATTTACACAAAATATATGCACGGGGAAGGCCAAATGTGTTATATATATTTTGGTGAATTGTGAATAAGACACAATGAAGTAGAATGCATATAAAGATAGGTCTCAGAAAAAAATGTTTAGAGACACTGGCTGCGGTGTAACTCTCCCTTTTCGTCTCGAAGGACCTAATTATCAGATCATTGCATAAGATTTTCCCGCCAAAATGAAATTTTAGAAGTTCTCTCCACCTGTTTGAAAATCCCCACAGTCACATTAATGCCCTGTAAAACTTCTTATATTTCCAGGTGGATGTCATAAAATAAATACATAAATAAAGAACGAAGGGAGGGAAGGAAAGAGAAAGAAAAAAGTAAGAAATAAGCAGCTGTGATCACAATCATATTTCCTAAACAGTTTTCCCGAGTTTTTTTTTTCACAGCAGACAATTTGCCACAGTTACCTTATTAGCATTAAAGATCACAGCCACTTTCTGTTATTTTATTTATTTATTTTTTATTTATTATGTTTTTTTTTGTGAATTTTCAAAACCTAACCGATCAAGTATTTTAAATACCTAAGATTCCAGGTATTTCTCCCTAGCTTTTGTTCCCGAGTTTTCCACATCTAACTGTTCTGTTATGTTGTTATAACCTAGGATCACAACCATATTCTCTGAATTACTTCACTCAGAGTATCATCTAAGAAGCATAGAATCGCCAACATATTTGTCAAAGTGCATACAAGACACAGACACTTTCATTGATACATTCAACACCGCAGTGACTGAGACGGCAAATGAAGTCCTGGGCAAGAAGCGGGCCACCAAGAAGCCTTGGGTCACACAAGATTTACTCAAGCTGTGCGACGAATGGAGAGAACTAAGCAGTTCAAGTATGAAAGTGACAAGGGAGCGGACAAGTACAGGCAAGCAGACAAGCAGATCAAGATGAGCATGATCAAGGCAAAGGAAGACTGGGTTACTGGTCGGTGCAACGACATTGAAAGCAAACAACGCCAAGAAGATCTACCAAGTTGTGAAGGACCTTACCAGCAGCAAGCAAGGACGTCCCATTCTCGGCAAAAACGGGAAGTGTCTGACCGAGTTCAAAGACATCTTGAACAGGTGGACAGAGTATCCCGCAGATCTATACTCATACCGCGCAACAGCAGACACAGAGAAGCTCAATACCCCTCTGGCAACAGACACAGACAGTTTCCCTATCCTCAGAGAAGCGGAGGAAGCAGTGAAGTCCCTGAAGAAAGGAAAATCAGCAGGTATTGATAACATCCCAGGAGAATTAGTGCAAGCAGGGGATGAGGACATGATCGATGCGTTACATGCAATCTGCCAGAAGATCTGGGAGACAGGAGAGTGGCCAACACGATGGACCCAGTCTTTAGTAATCACCCTACCCAAGAAAGGCAACCTGCAACAGTGCAGCAACTACCGCACCATCAGCCTGATATGCCATCCTAGCAAAGTGATGCTCAGGATCATATTGAACAGGTTAAGACCCCAGGCTGAAGCGATTATAGCTGAAGAGCAGGCAGGATTCAGCGCAGGACGCAGCACAATTGAGCAGATTTTCAACCTCAGGATTCTGTGTGAGAGATACCTTCAACACCAACAAGAACTCTACCACGTATCCGTAGACTCCAAGAAGGCTTTCGACAGAGTGTGGCATGCGGCACTCTGGGCAACCATGAACTACTACAACATCAATGCAAACCTCATCCGCGTCACACAGAACCTCTACAACAAGGCTAGCAGTGCAGTTTACCTTAACGGGGACGTTGGAAACTGGTTCCGAACCACAGTTGGAGTGAGACAAGGATGTCTGCTCTCCCCGACACTCTTCAATGTTTTCCTTGAAAGAATCATGACAGATGCACTTAAAGACCACCAAGGGACAGTCAGCATTGGTGGCAGAACAATCACAAATCTGCGTTTTACTGATGATATAGACGGACTCGCAGGATCTGACAAGAGCTTGAGAACCTGGTCAAGCAACTTGATATATCGTCCACAGCTTACTGCGTGGAAATCAGTGCAAACAGAACAAAACTGATGACAAATAATGGAAATGGAATCCAAACAGACATCACTGCCAACGGAGAAAAGCTTGAAACCGTGAAGAATTTCAAATACCTTGGAGCAATAGTTTCAGATGAGGGGTCCAAACCTGAAATATTAGCCAGAATTGCAATGGCAGCTGCAACACTGGCTAAGTTGAACACCATTTGGAAGAACAAGGCAATCAAGCTGAGCTCAAAGATAAGACTCATGCGTTCCCTTGTCCACTCAGTTTTCCTGTATGCTTGTGAAACTTGGACCCTTACATCAGAATTAGAGAAGAGGATTCAGGCCTCAGAAATGAGATGTTTCAGAAGACTGCTTGGCATCTCTTACAAAGACCACATAACCAACGAGGAAGTGAAAAACAGAATAAGGCAAGCCATTGGTCCCTATGAAGATCTTCTCACCACCATCAAAAGGCGCAAACTAAGATGGTTCGGCCATGTAACAAGAGGAGAGGGGCTTGCCAAGACAGTGCTTCAGGGAACAGTCAGAGGAGGAAGAAAGAGAGGAAGGCAGAAGAAGAGATGGGAAGACAACATAGAATGGACAGGATTGAAGCTTAGCGAGGCAGTCAAACGTGCGGAACACAGGGAGGAATGGAGAGGATTGGTTGACAGGTCTTCTGTAGCGCCCGAACGGCAACCGTCATGAGAGATAGTCATACAAAACTGATATACAGACAAAATAACTCCTTAGTGAGGCAATTTATCCCACAATACATTTTAAATATATACTTATCATTTGATCACAGTAAGCGTCATAACTATCTCTGTTCTGTTGATGACCTTCCCTTGTCTGAGTATCCATGTTTTACTTTTAGGAGGCGCTCGAGTCTTGCACTTCCCTGAGCCAGATAGCACCCTATCATGGTCACTACTACACACAAGTACCCCTGATTTAAACGCTTTCACAGCTTGTATATGGATCAAAACCATCCGCACCACAAGTGGCCCCATTCTGTCCTACGGTTCTAAGAGTTGTCGCCAGTGTATCGAACTTGGATACAGCCCCTTTGGTCACGGCTACTCGGTTGTTTTGAAGGACGTTAGCATACTGGATAGAGCCTCTCGTGCTGAAGCTCCCCTACCGGCCGATGGAAACTGGCACCACTGGTGTGTGGTGTGGAGTGGTGCCAAGAGGGAGGTTAATATCTACAGGGATGGTTTCCACACGCTGAGTCGCCCTGTGAATGTTTCACTAATACCTGGAGGTAAGATCATGGTGTTTGGATGCTATGTAAATAATTGCTGTATTATACATTATATTGTCTGTCAGAGCACAGGAGGTGGACAGCTTTATACTGTACTGAATATACATGTACATTGTTGTTTTAATTTTATAGTATGAATGATCGTCCAAATTTCCATATTTGTTTTTATCCTTTTCATTATAACTTGACTTCAGGTGGAAAATGGGTCGTTGGACATACCCATTACGAGGCAACACCTGATTGTCCTCCAAAGCATCCATCATTTGTAGGGTTCGTCGGCGGCGTCAACGTCTGGGACCATGATAAAGTCGACATCCCCGGCCTGGCAATATGTGCCAATACTAACGAGGGGAGTCTCATTTCCTGGGACACTGTCACCAAGACCAACTTCAAAGTCGCAACATATAAGGAGTATTGTTAAAATGTTACCACTTTCAATCCTTTCCTTAACGAAAGACTGGATTGTTGTCAATTAGTATTTGGTGCAAAATAGTTTTCTTGGACACTGTTGTTTCTGCCAATGCTCTCTCGAGGTAGCGTCCCCTATACATCAAAATATGAGCAAGACTACTTCCTTTGCCTTTGAAATTTTTTCTGTTACTTACGATTAACTTACCTTGTGTAATTGTATTCGTGTCGGCTTGCCTTTGTAACCACAAAGGATTAATAACAGTGGCAAGATTAAACCTAATGTGGTCGATGCGACACGAAGCAGAAATTTAGTGTCAATAAAATTGTACTCACATAAGTCCGATGAAGGCCTCCGACCATGTAAGCTAACAACGGTAGAATAACAAAGCTGGTGCTCCATATCTGTATAGTTATATGATCAAAATGTCAAGCTAATAAACATTTTGACCAAATTATTTTTTATTGATTCACAACCGTACCGGTATATATATGTAAGCTAACCCAAAAACGCTAGAGCAACCGTCATTTTTTAAAGATGCTAGTGCCTCTATAAATATTGATGTCTTTGGAATTGCCCTAACTCTATCCTCTTTAACATTTTATTTAATTCACGAAGAGGACTAAATGTGTAAGACTGGAGAAAATCAACATGATTTTGTATAATCTACATATTTTGTGAGGTTGTTTCAACATCTAAATGCTAAATCAGGCCATTCGTGTGTTTCAGGTCAACCGTTTATGGCAACGAAGTCGAAATATTTAACAATTATCAAAAAGTTTATATTTCACGTTGTAGCACTTGCTGTCTTCTTGACTATGTACATTTGAAGACATTTAGACCATAAAGTGTCCAGTAATTGGTTTACAAAATGAACAACTAGAGGCGTAAATGTTATTCATTTATTTAATGCTGTTGCTACACGTGTTTAATGTGACTTTAGTCCATCGAATTTCATACTGACGGGAGATGTACTTTTATATTTTTATCCATTTATGTCTTTGTGTCTAATTTGTCTAGATTAGTTGTAATGGGTCAGTTATGGCATTTTGTTGTTCTGTTAATCGTAATATTTGTTATCAGTAACAGTGAACAAACTAAACTTCTAGGCCTTCAACTGTCATTGGATAATCATATCAGCCTGAACACCATTTACATACAAATAGGCGGAAGAATGGTTTATTAAGAGCTAGACTCACGCTACAAGAAATCAATTAATTGAATTATTGAATCTTCTATAATCTGTACGGTTATATTCTAAACGTTTTCATCTACGAAGTCTTTTTCATCGTAAAATCATCCAGCAGCTTTCCAAATTACAATTGAGTGACATTATAATCCAATACCGGCTTTCGTCGAGATCTTGAAGCCTTTGTGTTACGGTTTTCACCAAATTAGAAGCGTTCTATTTCAAAATCAACTAAACTGTTTGTATTAAAATTTGGTACATAAATTATATATGTAATAGTGCACCAATGTGTAAAAATTTGAGAGCTTTTGTTTTCATTTTTTTCTACAATGCCCGTTCAATTTTGTAAATAAACCCCTTTTCGTCGATTTTGTGAAGGGTGAGTCTAGTAGTTTATTATTGCAAAAGGACTTGCACATACAGAATGCAATACTTATGTGTGTATTTGTACCTGGGTTCAAAACACATAGACCAACCATGAATGTACCAAAGGCTCGACTCTCAGGTCATCAAGAAACAAAAATGTTTAGCGACACAGACTTTATTAATTGGCATAACTTTTTGTTTTGTAGGACCACCAAGTTGGAAATCAGCTACTTTCGTGGTTAGTTCTGACTTCGTGACACATTGTGAATAACACATATTATGAGACAGAATGCAAATAAAACTTGGTCTCGGAACATCAAAGACAGGGCATTTGTTCACTGACTGCTTTGAGTCTTTGGGACCTTTCCTAGACCATATCTTACTAACTGTGGGTCGATCTTACTCCAAGGAGATTCTCGCTAAATTGCAATCTATACTCGAGCGGCTCAGATGTCTGGCACGCGTAATGAAGCTGTTAGGGGGTAATTAACTATCGTTAAGCAGCTACAGTAGGCGTGGCAGACATCTAAGCCGCTTAAACTAAAAGCAATTTAGCGAGAAACCCCTTGGAGATGGATCGATCCTGCATGGGAACCCAGTCTTTAGAAATTCCAGCAAAGTTGGACTTTTGTTTTTAGGCTTTGAATTGATTATTAAAGTCTGCCAATGATACTCTAGGTTCTAGATTTCAGTTTTGCCAGCTAGATCTTGATTTCATATATAACCCTTATCAGCAAAACTGGGTCTATAGCCACTACCGTCAACTTGGGGGCGTTCTTTGACAAAATTTTGCCTTTGGCGCTTCCATATTTGGAAGTTACATGTCTCGTACGTCACAGCTGTGTCCGCCTGAGTTCCATATTTGGAAGTCATAAGTCTCGTACGTCACAGCTTTAACCGCCTGGAGCTGCCTTTCCCGCCTTGCGCTGACGTTATCTCGTGCAGACGAGACAAGAAGTAAGGTGGCTGACGCGGAGTTTGATGTTTAAACTAAGAATATCTTGCAGTCGGAGGTCAGTACCACAACACGAGCAACATTCTGCTTTAAATACTGATTTTGGTCTAGCCATTGCGCAGGCCCTGTATAGTGGTATCGGGCTTACAGTGTAGCTGTCAATCTTGGCACACGGTAAGCACGTGTATTGTGTTTATATATTCAGGAGCAAATGTTCTTTGATAAGCAAAAATACAAAAACATAGGCTATATCTTTTTCTTTTAGAAACATATTATTTATTTTTCACTTTACATCTTAGATACAGTAAATAAAATTAAATAAAGAAGAATAAAATCTGTTTTACGTTTCATTTTGGTTTAATGACATTCAACTGCAGATTCACTGCGGAGCAGTTCTTTTTTATTGACGGAAATCGTACACAGTCGCTGTTCTTCAGGGTCACTGTTGAAGCCCGCTTTACTGTGACCGTGACACTCAGGGCAGCCCATGAGCAAAGTATGCGTGAATGACATATTCAGGAAAAGTCTAATATATATTTTTATAGTCATGCTTCGTTTTGAAACACATTACCCTCTAAAATACACATTAAGTCTGACCTCAGGCGTAATGTTAAGAGCTGCATACTGAGGTATTTTTGTCTACTTTTTAGAGACCGCCATGTGTGGAAGTCCACTGTTTGTATTGTTCATCCTTACTTATTCTATTGACGGTGGAGCTGCACTACCAGGGAAAGGTACAGTGTATATCATATCCTAATGTAGCCGCATCAAACAGGGTAACGACGTCTGTTAAGATACTTCATGGTATATTACCACTTCATGGGATAAATGCTCTGATTTTACTGTCAAATCGACTTCATAGGATAAAATGCGACTTCATCTCCACATAAGATACTGCCTGCGACTTCATGGGATAATAGTGAAAAAGTACCTGTTGTTGGCCCAACGTTATGAGAGAGAACGTTTTTGAAATATAATTTTTTGTACTGTATATATTTTATCCACAATGGGTAAACTGTATGTTTTAATTTACTTGTATGACTGAATAGGGTTTCTTAAGTGGTATTGGATGCATGTTTTGAGCAATTTTAAAATACACAGGCATATGTAGATGAGGATCCAATATTTCTAAAAATCAGTAAATTATGGGAGATTATGGTCAGCGTTGAAGCAAAGGGGGTGCAGACCCCCTGGGCCCTCCCTTCCCAAATCCGATCCGCTTGATACATAAAACTAATGGATCAAGTATACCAGGCTATGAAAACATAATTTACGCGTAGGGGGGTTAGGCATACTTGTTGTTTAGCAGCCTAATTAACGTAAAAGATCTGCGAGATCAAAAGGCTTGTAGATTGATATTTATTCAGAATAAATTGATGTTAAGTTAAATGTTAAAAAGTTAAGTTGCTAAGTATCCTTGTGTCTCAAGTATATTGCTCATGATTGCTTATTTCTTTTGTGCTTACACCTCACTTGAGCACTTGTAATTGATACCCTGTTACTTGGTTTTAATGTGAAAGATAAGAGCGTAAATTAACTACAGCACACTACTGCCTGGGGAGTCATTTCTTAAGATAGTTGTAAAGCCACATTTTGCAACCAAAGAAATACGTGAAAACGCAATCTGCGACTGTAACGCATTTAGCAACCAATTTCTTTAAAGTAACTGGAACTATTTGAAATTATTTAGAGATAGAATCGGGTTAGGAACGGGGTTGCCTTGACACCATAGGCTGAATCTGCTGCCTGCCCCCGGGGTGGATGATTTCTATTTTATACATATCACAATTTCTGTCATCTCCCCCAGTTTTTTATTGGATTCCTTGACCTACATTCAAGCACTCAGCTGTCCAGTGCTGTGTGCTGCCCTTTTCTTTTTCAAATTACTTAGGGGCCCTATCACAATCATAATGACAGTTGTAGAGCCGCATTTTGCATCTGAACGCATTTTGCACCCAAAGAAAATCTTGAAAATGAGTTTTGCAACTGCAATGCATTTTGCAACCAGGATGTTTTGTAAGTCTCTGAAACGGTTTGAGGTACGGGGTGTGGTTGTCCCATAGGGTGGTTGATTGTAATTTTTACATCATAATTTCTGTCTCTACCCGTAGATCTTTAGTAGTGTTACTTTGCAGTTCTTTGGGGGGGGGGTATATATTTTTATATCGTTGTTACTGTTATCCTCTATCCATTAAAGTGAGGAACATGAGACGTTAGGGATGTGCACGTGTCCTTCGACTTTTTGGTGACTATGGGTGTTGCTCTCCCTATAGGGGTGGTTGATTATCTTTAAATTATATTTTCTGCTATATACCCACAGGTCTTTGGGTTGAGGAAACTAAAATGTCGGGGTGGGCATAGGCACATCGTTGTTTTTGTTTTGTTTTGTTTTGTTTGTTTGTTTGTTTGTTTGTTTGTTTTTTTTTTTTTTTGTTTTTTTGTTTTTTTTGTGACCTGGGGTGTGGCTGTCCCTGGGGATGGTTGACTTATATATTACCGTAATTTATTTCATCTCCTCTTAGACCATTCGAATTAGGAACATGAGTCTTTGGTGCATGAGTGGGCTACATGGGAATTTTAGTGTGACTTGGGGTGTGGCCGTCCCTAGGGGGTGGGGTGATTAGTGGTTTGTCAGACAATGAATAGCTGATTCCATAGATTGCACTTAAGTCAGATTCATTGCAGAGTTGGACAGACCCAGCTATTACGATGTGTGAATCTGATGGCGGTCTTCGAGGTAGGAAGGAAGGGGAAATGCAGAGAAAGCATTAATAACAGACCTTCAGTCGTATTCTTGAATATAGGTCAAGTTAATTTAAAAAACCCATTCAAGACCCCATACTCTCAGAATTTTCTAGGGTCCAAGTCCCGTTGTTCTTTAACATAAAACACACATGTTAATTACAGTGTATGAAATTCAAGGAAGTTACTAGCCAGACCGCCGGGCAGGTAACTCTGAAAAGTTACCAGCCCGGCCATGTAGTTACCTGCCCTATTTATGATAACCCCTAGAGTTAAGAGAGGTATGCTGAGGGAGTCTACAATGTAGAATGTATTCTTGGGAGAGTAATTTGGAAATGAAAGGGCAATATCATGCCTTATGCATGGAAATTTAGAAATTGTTTGGAATTTCTACTGAATGATACCCTGTCAGTGTTGGATTTAGAGGGGGTCAAGGGGCTCCTGACGCCCCCCTTTTAATTTCTGTAAAAAAAACTCACCTCTTGAAATAAGATTTTCACTAGTTGAATCATAGTTCTAAACCATACCAAATGGCACCATTCACCATCTAAAA
>NW_019775025.1:180027-258792 GCF_001039355.2 Lingula anatina | reverse complement strand
AATTATGATCATACACACCTTACAGCAATTTTTAACACAATGGACCTTACAGAATAAATATCTACAGAAGAAACAGGGACAAGCAACCACAAGGAAAGGGATGACCCTTTGCTCTGCTTCCTACTGAAAATATAACAACTATGTGTCATTCCATCCACATCAAATTTGATCAAATTCCAATTTACCAAGATTAGTGTAAATCTTCTCAAATGACAAATCAATGTAAATCTTCTGTATATGATTCTTGGTAAAGGTCAAAGAAAAATCTGAGGTCACAATATATCTGCCCTACTTGTATGAGACACAGGTCAGCAAAGGAGAGAGATAGGCTAGCAGATTAGTCCATGACATCAGGCTCCAAACACTCCCATGAAAGGAAGGCTGTTTTCATAATGAAGTCAATGTCTCTCTTTTCTTATCCTTAAATGTTTTCCCCAACAAACCCAGACTAATCGAGTTCCAAGAACCACTGACACTGATATTAATTTCCTACAAATTACTGACTCGGAAAAAATACATTTTCCATATGACACGACAGAATTATTTTGGAAAAGGAAGTGAAAGTCACATCAGTAACATTTTGTTTACAAAGGATGCTACATAACAGAACATCGACTTTTTTTTAATCTATAAAACTGAAAATGTTTCTTTTCCAAAAAATGTTAGAGCATATAAATTCCTCAATTAAGGCTTATTTTTAGTGAACAACAGAATTCATCCATCACAATTTCAGCTTATTATTAAGTTTTTCAATTCAGGCAGCCAACCCTGCACTGTATCAAGTCAAGGAAATAGATGTTCCATTAATTTGCTAAAAGCAACACTGAAAACTTGAAACAGCCAGCAAGCAGCTCACATAGTATGTCATTCACTAAATTTTGGCCATATAGTTTTCTGTGGATGGTGATTTCTTAGGAGCAAACCTACATAATCAATAATGAATGGAACTTGTAAAGCATCAGGAACCCTGGAGTTAAATGGTTAACATTCATATATTCATTTGGGATCATCCCAGAAAAAAATTTTTTTGAGGGATTTGGAAGAAAGTGGGATTAGAAATAATGGCAGACAAGAAAGTGGAGTTTGGTAGTAATAATTTAAAATTCATGTAATTTAGTCATCTAATATAGTCCATTGCACAACAGGAGGAATTCAACATTCACTGCATGTCTTTTCTGTATTGCTTTCTAAGTCCATATTTTTAGTGCCTATAGTTTCATCTTTTATTGTAAGAAAGGTAACCTCATCCACGCATGGATTCTTGCCTGTTTTCAATGGGAGTCAAAAAAAATATTGAAATTCATTTTCATGGTATGGGCCAGCAGTAAAAAAGAAGCCAATAATGTACTAAGGGCTTTTTTGGGGGTTGGGGTGTGTGTGTGTGCAAGTCAATGAATCATGAATTAAGCTTTTTCAATTTGTAAGAAGAGTGGGAGAGAAGCCATTACAAGGTATGGTAGCATGGGAGTTGCTGAATAAAAGAATTATATATATATATATATATGAGAAACATAGTGAGTGTGTGTATGGACTTTCAATTGGAAATAATCAATCACTGAGTGCAGCAATGGATGACAGAATTCCTCAAGAGATTTTGCATTATTCCTAGACATATAATGCTGAGGAGTAAAACTTTACAGCAAACCCCTCACTATGCATTGACAAGACCTGGAAAATCAGGCATAATCCCAGTGAATCCTCTGAATACCAAAACCATTCTAGGCACATACAAATATATTAATGGTGGCTCACCTGAATGAACAAAATGATTAAGTCTGTCAATGATGGCGCAGTCTCATTCTCTTCATTGTGTAATCTGCATGACCTTTTTTTTTCTATATTTCGTATTTTCACTGCTGATATGATATGTAGCAAATCATTTTCATTGATAACTGATAACACTATGTGAGCTCTTGAAACTTGAATCATGAGCACACACACAATTATCAACTTTCAAAACTGTGTTTTTAAAATATTGTAAGCTATAATAATGCAGAAATATAGGTTTATACTTACAGGGTGGTACCTTGATCATATTTATTCAGTATATTTACTGAAACACCAATTAATCAGAAAAATAACTAATTTTTCAGTCCATTCACATGGTTGAGTATAAGAAGTAAAAATTGTGTATGCACATACAGAAAAACAGTTTGGCCCAAAGGAACAATACAGTCAAATAGATAAAATCATCAGTTAAACATTAGTAAATGGAAACTGCTGAGAAAGAAAAGACCATGCAAAACATAGCCAAGGTCATTCATGAATGGATGTAATGTTGCAGACTTCAAGTATATTTCTATTCACAGCTATTCATAGCTGGTTTATTTCCATCAATTAAGATTGACCAGCAATGACAGTTCAAAATGTAATTCAATATTGTCCTCAATCATTATTGGGCAGGACAGGAACACACACAATAATAGAGTCCCATGAAAATGAAAACACCAGATAGTCAAAGAACACCTCTACATGAAGGAGTAAAGATGATTTAACACGCAATGACTTTTACATTTTGCTGTTTAAGGATAACGAAACAATGTGCATGAATCAGAAGCACAGCACGTACAACACTGCATAAGGGTATATCTTAGCATAACCTAAATTGTTAAAATTAACAATGGCATCTTCTTAACGACAACTAAAGCACAGCTATAAATGCACCAATGCTAAATGAAGGCAATTAACACTCAGCTCAGCTTAATTCATGATCATTTGCGTGACTGTTAAAACCTTTTTACTCCTCCATGTGGAGGTGTTCTTTGACTGTCTTCACATTGCACTTGAGGGATTTTTGCTGTGTAAAATCCTCCCATTTCTTTGGTCTCAAGAGAAATTGTTAAATTTGTTACAAACCAAGATATCCGTACATAAAAACTGTATTATATATAAACTGAACATCGAAGGCTAATATATCGTAACCATTCACTTAGCTTAAAAAAATATTATGTACTACTAAACAAGCCTTAAAAATGAAGTACTACTAAGTATTTTAAAGTTGAAAAAGCAAAACAACACAGGCTTGTGAGAATTCACAAATTAGCAATGATGCCAAGAAAGTTTGCCATTTCTTTTTAAAAAGAAACATCACTGTCACTAATTAGGCTGTTTAGCTATCATCATCACATATTAATAGGTAACATTTTGATTTGACACATTTATCTCTCTGATAGCAAAACATGCTGAATTTGAAAGCAACAGAGATTAGAGAGGATAGAAACTATTATCTTTTGAACAATGACATTCAAATAAATAAATTGTTCTTTTACTTCTTACTTATAAATACTTTGTGACTCACCCACAGGTTTTATTGACTTTTTTTACAAGTCTGAGGTAGTAAAATTTTGTAATCTCAGTTGATGGCAATACATACTGCAAAACCTGCATTCTGTCCCAGCAGAATAAGAATGCAATTTTCTCCAAAAATAATTAACAGGCAAGATGACAATATTCCCACTTGTCATGCAATATCTATACCTTAGGCACAAAATAAGCACTTTCAAATCAGCTGCCATTCTTTCCATCTGCAGCTTTATTATTCTATTCATTTTACAGTTCTTATTGAGATATGAATTAAGACCATCTTATAGTTCAAGTAATGAATTAAAATCTACATTTAGACCATGCAAGCTAGGTTCATTATCACAAAACTATCATTAGCTAATGGTTATTGCACCCCTACTGTTAATTCAATGGATCTGGGTATATGTATCAGAAATGGAGAATCCTGGAACTAGAAGCCCTTGATTTACAGTCTTTGAGAAACAGGCCTCTGAATCTGCGAACATTATGCACGTGCACACACACACACACACACATTCCTCTGTGCCATTCACTGATTTTACCTTCCCCTTGAATTCACCCAGTTTTATAAATTTGAACCTTGATATTTCACATTACAAAGTGAAGCATTCACTCCGTATCTTCACCTAAAAATCTCTGGACTAATACATTCAAACAGAAAGCAATCCAGATACACTTCTTTACCACAGAAATTGCTTTTCCTCTTTAATTCCCAATGCTTTCTCCTCTTCAGCGCAGCATCCAGGTATGGCCCATTTATTGATTCATATTGTGGCACATGCCTGAGTAGTGGAACAATTGGAGATGCTATTCACACAGGGAGTGTCCTGCCACTCTGGAGGAATCCGCTTCTCATCTACGCTAGGCCATTACGCCCACTAGCTGGAAACCATTATCTCTACGCTGCCCTCAAAAGCTAAAATTACCCAGCATTCTTTTAGCAGTGAATTAACAGCAAGCAAAAATAGTTCTCGTCTCCACTACTATAAGCACTAATGGGTTGGTAATTTAGTAATTGATGTCAAGATAGAATACAACAAACATTACGTCAAAAATCCAAAATTGAACAGCTTTTGAAATACAATCTGATCATAGAACATAATGCATTCATACAATTCAGTGCTTTACAAGACAGACTTAAAAAAAACCTGCAGATACAGTGTCTGAGTATAAAAATAGAAAAAAATTAACAAATAGGTTTTCTTGAGAGAGGGGGGCATGGCTATCAATTAATATTGCGAGTATCTAACAAATCATATATCGTGAAATCTGTAAACCTTAATAAACCAACACACTGACATTAACACCAATCTCTTTCTTTCTCTCTCTCTCTCGTGGCAATTTTGCTTCCTTTTTAGCCTAGTCTTAATCAACCCTATTTATAAGAAATGAGATGGTTTCAGTGACAATTGATTTTCTGTATGACTGTTTTTTACAGTGTATGCATGGAACCTTCATAAATGCCTCAGACAGCTGGAGGCAAAGCATCCAAAGTCTTGTTTCACCAAGTTGTACTGGAATTTGAGTAATGCATTATTTCTAAGACTAGTCAGTCGTGCTAAAGAAAACCAATTCCTGAGTAACAACAAGCTGAACTTTCTTTTTCTTGTTCACATTTCTGTGATTTGTACACTTTGACTAATATATTGTTCACTAAAACCTTTTTTTATCTCAGTGTCCAAACTTTTCCAAATCTTACATTAAATTAATTAATAATGGATTTATATATTGATAAAAATGTCATCAAATTAAATAAGACCTTCCTTTTTTATAATGTAAGGTTCATATATGTCGCATGCTCAATTGACAGACCATATTTTACATCATAACCAGCTATGGTGGAGTAGACAGAGTGAGGCACTATTTCAAGACTGTTGTAGAGAAAGATCAACAAGGCAGCAAAGCTGTCAAATGTACAGACAAAAAACAGAAAAAAAAGATGCAAAAGAGGTCATTTTGTCAATTTTGATGCAACAGTAAATAATGCTTATAATAGCAGTCAGTCAACACTGATTTTTCATTATGCACAACAGGTAACATGGTCAATAACAGGAGCAGGGGAGGTCAAGGTCATCTGTCTAGGCAGTCATACCTGAGGAGGGCTGTTACAATTTTTGATAATTCAACAAACAGAGTAAGATGTAAGACTCAAAAATTGGCAGTGTTGCTCATCAATGCATAGAGAAGGCTATGGATAAGTATCACTGGAAGAATTTGCAAAATTTGTGGTGCTTGTAGAATAACAGGATTTGTTCCTCAAATGACACATACATGTAGACTTGAGTAGTATTGCAAGAAGTGATTGAGTAAAGCTCAGTGTGAGAGGCAATTATAGACAATTACATTGCATAACTGTGGTACTGACTGTAATAATGTCATCAAGACCAGGTGCTGTGAAAGCATTTCAAGGCAAGCCCGCACAGGGTGGTAAACAAAAGGACAGCTTTGATTTCCAAGCAGGTAAAAGACCTCACTGTGAAGTTGCAAACTCTAGTACTGAAGAAAATAGACTTTTAATGGATGACCTGAAAAGTGAGCTTTCTGAAATTAAAAATGAAATCAAAGACACAATAAAAAAGCAAGACCTATCAGAAATGGTCTCTAGTATCATTGACGGTATTGTTCAGAGCACTAGAGAGGAATTTAAAAAGCTATTGCAGGAATCAGAAGCAAAGGTTGAGATGAAAATTGACAAAATAAAAAATGAGTTCAATAAAAAGTATGACCGAATAATTGAAACTTATGAAAAAGTTGCAGCTGAGAACCTTGATCGAACAGGTAAGCTTCAAGACTATGTTGACAGTCTCATGATGGACAATGACAATTTAAAAGAAAAGCTGAGAGAGAAAGACAGGCAACTGAAACAGCTAGAAGAAAAGGTAGGAAAGAATGATGTTAGTCTCAAGCAAGCAATGAGGCTAGCAAACCACAATGAACAATACTCAAGGAAATGTAACATTAGAGTAACAGAAATGAAGGAGAAAGAAAAGGAAAACCTTAGATATGATTTCCAACAAATGGTGAAATTAGAGATGAAAGTAGAGATTAATGACAGGGATATTCTCGGGATACACCGGTTGCCAGGAAGACCAGGGGCGATAAGGCCAGTGATCGTGAAATTCGGTAACTCAGAGGTCAAGCGACAGATTATGCGAAAGAAGCGTGAAATTAAGTCGGGTATAAGACTACATGATGACATCACAAAACAAAATCTGATGCTTATAAATAAGCTGAAACAGTTCGAGGAAGTTGAAAGGTCATGGTATTATAACTGTAATGTGTATGCAACGTTGAAGAATGGTGGTGGAGAAAGATTGAAATTTGAAATAGGAGATAGACTAGAAGAAAAAATAAAAAGAAAGTGACGCTACTGAATAATCTGGTCATGTAGTGGGTAGCGAATGAACACTTTATGGTTGTCCAAAAGCAATCATTATGATTATGGTACTGCAGCATACAAAACTAGATATTACTTGTTATAGTTTTTATTTGCTTACTTTCTAGGTCTTCTGGTAGTGATATTGTCTGTACCACAATTCCAGTGAACAGTAGGGAATGATGTTTGATTTAATTGCAGGGATTGTTATAGTGCACTTTTAGTATTGTAATTTAGTACACAAGGTAGGTGTCATATATATCCATACTGTGAAGCTTAAAGCCTACCAGCATGAGGTAACGATCTGATGCATCATTATTAAGCAAGCACATTAATTTAGTGTGAATATTAGAGCAACATTGTCTTAGACCCAGTCCTATTTGACCGAGACCGTGTATTTGTGGGTGTGTGTGCTGTATACATTGTGCGTGATGTGTGTCCTGTCCATGTATATTGGGTGTGTGTTATTTTGTGTGAATGTTTCATATTGTTGTAGGTATGTCCGACTGTTTGGACATAATGAGACCAGGTACTGCAACTGTTCTAGTAATTTTGTTAGATATAAGATATCCATATTTTTAATAAGTATACCTGTATAAGTATAAATAGCTATATACAGTGTATATATATATATATTTATATATATGCAGAACAGATTAACGTAAATGACTACAATTAAGATTGCATCATTGAACTGTAGAGGATTGAGGGAAAATATTAAGCGTAAAGATGTTTTTAGGTTTTTAAGAGAAAAGAAGGCTTCAATCTACTGTCTACAAGATACTCATTTGGTAGAGTCTGATGATAAGATAATACATGCACAATGGGGTCTAGAACACTTGATGACTGCTGGTAAAACTGACTCCCGTGGGGTAACAAACCTATTTAATAATAATTTTGAGTATAGTATAAACGGAGTTAAAAAAGATGACAATGGTAATTTATTGGTAATAGAACTGAAAATTGAAAAAACAATTTTAATAACACTTATTAATATTTATGGCCCAAATAAAGATTCACCAGAATTTTATAAGAATATTCATAAAATATGCGAAGAACATGAATCGGAGTTCCTGGTTATGTGTGGAGATTGGAATTTGGTCCAAAATTTTGAATTAGACTGTTGCAATTATGTAACACAAAACAACAAAAATAGTCACAAAGTTGTAGAAGAGATGAAAAATAGTTTTAATTTGGTTGACCCGTGGAGAATAAAAAACCCTGATAAAAAACTGTATACATGGAGAAGAACAAATCCAGTAAAACAAGCACGGTTAGACTTTTTCCTGGTATCACAAGAGTTAATGTCAATAGTTCGCGACGTTAAAATTGTTCCCGGTTATCGCACAGATCATTCCTATATTGAATTAGAAATAGTAATGTCTAATTTTGAAAAGGGGAGGGGATTTTGGAAATTTAATAATTCTTTATTAAAAGACCACGAATATGTGAAAAAAGTAAAAGATTGTATTTTGCAAACAAAAATGGAATATGTCCCCACGCCAGTGGTGCGTGATAGTATCGTGACTATTCCGAATGAACTATTACAATTAAATATTGATGATGATTTATTTTTTGAAATTATGCTGATGAAAATTAGAGGTATAACAATATCACATAGTTCATGGAAGAATAAACAGAGGAAAAAGCAGAAGGCTAATATTGAACATCAAATAAAAGTATTGCAAGAAGATATTAACAGTAACAATGATGTAAATGGAATAAAACAATTAACAGAGCTTAATACACAACTAAAAAATATAAGGGAGCTTGAAATGAAAGGGTTACTGATAAGGTGTCGAGCAAGATGGGTAGAACAAGGTGAAAAACCGACGAAATATTTTCTTAACCTGGAAAAGAGGAACTATATAAATAAAACTATCACAAAACTGATTGATGATAATGGAGTTGTAATTACGGACCAAAAAGAAATTCTAAACGAAATTAAACGTTTTTATGAATCCTTATATAGCAATCAAGACCAGTGTTTGGAGAATGCTGGGATTGATGAATTAATGGAGGGATTAGAAATTCAAAAATTATCAAATTTTGAGTCATCAAAATTAGAGGATAACATTGCTAAAAATGAGGTGTTACGGTCTCTAAAAGAATGTAAAAATGATTCAGCCCCTGGATGTGATGGCTTTTCTCCTGAATTTTTTAAATTTTTCTGGGTTGACATTGGCGATTTTCTGCATCGATCATTTATTGAGACCTTTAAAAAAGGTGAACTTTCCCCAATGCAAAAATTTGGTGTTATATCAATATTACCCAAGGGAGACAAACCAAGGGAATTTTTAAAAAATTGGAGACCGATCTGTCTATTAAACGTTACTTACAAAATTTTATCTAGAATAATTGCTAACAGAATCAAACCGTTTCTCCCTAAATTAATACACGAAAATCAAAAGGGTTTTATGGAAGGTAGATATTTGGGTGAGAACACAAGACTTTTATATGATATCATACATGTTTGCAATGAAAATAGCGTACCAGGCCTAGTTTTAATGGTCGATTTTGAGAAAGCATATGATTCAATATCTTGGAATTTTATTAGAAAGGTCTTAAGTTTTTTCAACTTTGGGGAAAATATAAAGAAGTGGATTGATATATTTTTTACTAATTTTAAGCTATGTGTGATTCAGGGTGGCAATGCCTCATCTTTTTTTAAAATATATCGTGGGTGCAGACAGGGGGATCCGATCTCGCCATACTTATTCTTGCTATGCGTAGAGATAATGGGTGCTATGTTTAGAAAAAGTAGAACAGTCAAGGGCATTAAAATTAAAAATAAAGAATATAAGATAATGCAGTATGCGGATGATACTGCAATATTATTGGATGGAACAGAAAAGTCATTAAAAAACTCACTTTCACTAATAGACCAATTTGCTAAGTTTTCCGGTTTAAAACCAAATTATCAAAAAACATGCTGTATTAAAATTGGACCATTGAGGTTTACGGTGAGAAATTTTAATGCGAACTATGGAATCAAATGGTCCCAAGAACCGTTTACTTTTCTTGGAATTATTTTTACTGTAGACTTGGTTAACATGGTTGAATTAAATTTTGAAAACAAGGTAAAGGATATTAAAAAATTGATAAAGTCCTGGTCAAGGCGACTATTAAGTGTTACAGGAAAAATTACTGTAGTAAAATCAATAATGCTGTCTAAATTAACACATCTGTTTATAAGCCTACCTAATTTGAGTGAAGAACATATAAAGGATTTAGAAAGTGCATTTTTTAATTTCATATGGAACAATAAGAAGGATAGAATAGCAAGAAAAACATTAATTCAAAATTACCAGCATGGTGGATTACGTATGATTTCAGTCAAATGGTTTATTGATAGCTTGAAAATTTCGTGGTTGAGAAGAATGATGGGCTGTATTAGTATAACATCATGGCATCAATTGTTGTTAGATACATTATCATACAATTTTATGGATCTTGTGAATTTTGGACAGGAATATATAAAGCACATTGAAAAGAAAACCACCAATAGATTTTGGAAAGATGTATTTCAAGCATTCTATCAGTTTAGACAAATAATTGATAAGACTGATTTAGAGTTTTATCAAGCGGTATGGTTTAATAACATGATTAAAATCAATAGTAAAACAATTTATTACAAGAAGTGGCATGAGAAAGGAATAGTTCGTGTATTTGATTTTGTAGATGAAAATAATAACTGTTTAAATTATGCCAATTTTTGTAGTAAATTTAATTTCTATCCACCATTCACAATGTTTTATGGTATCGTACAGTGCATCGAGAAAATGATTAGAAATAAGAAAAACATTGATATATATATGAATATTCCCTTTAGACCAAAATTTCTAGAAGTTCTGATGAGAAACCAAAAGGGAGTAAGACCTATATATGATACCTTTGTTACTAGCTTGTATTTTAGACCAAAAAGTGAAATAAAATGGGAAAGTGAGTTGAATGTGTACCACGATGAAAAATGGTGGATGGAAAAGAATAACTCGATTAAGAAGTTGGATGATATGAGCCTTAGATGGTTTCAATATCGACTGGTCCATAGAATCTTAGGAACAAATTCTTTTTTATTTCGGATAAATGTAGTAGAATCAAATTTATGTGTATTTTGTATAAAAGAGGAGGAAACTTTTGTTCATTTGTTTTGGGAATGCGGTAGAATTTCAGAAATCTGGGAACAAGTAAGAGAATGGTTAGAAAATGATTTAAATATAAAAGAAAGATTAAACTTAATTGACATTATATTTGGAAAAAAACAAAGTTTGGTAAATTTAATTATTTGTCTGGTTAAGAAATTTATATATTGCCAGAAAATGACCAAAAGTGTCCCAGATTTCTTGAAAGTAAAAAGTTATATTAATCAATATATGGAAAGTGACTACTTTACTTATAGCAAAAATATGGATAATGATGGTTTTATTAAAAAATGGAAAAAATTAGGAAGTGATTTTGTGGATAGGAAATTTAACAGTTAAGTACCATTAGAGCTTGTATGTATATATGGATGTGAGAGTGTTTTGTATTTTTTGTTTTGAAATAAAAAAAAATGTTTTCCAAAGCAAACTTAACTTACCAGTAGAGGCCCAAAAGCTGGTTGCAGTGGAGCTAATTAAATCTTTCACAGACACTCCCAATGTAGTGACTGACACAGTAACGCCAGCACCTGTTGCACTTGGGGATGTAGAAGACAAAGAAGCAGGAACCTGTGATGATTGCTTGCTCAACTGTCCCTGATTTTCACCTGTCTGTGACTGTGTTGGTAGAGCACTGGCCGGTTGCTGTGCTGGTAACCCACTGGCTTGATTTGTCAGTACATTGGTAGCCTGTGGTTGTTTGGGTGCGTCACCTTCTTGTTTTGAGGGCAAACTGCCTTCTTTTGTCTGTCCAGGAAGGCTGCCAGACTGTGTCTGTTCAGGTATTTTGCCAGTCTCCGTCTGTCCAGGTAGGCTGCCAGTTTGTGTCTGTTCAGGTAGTTCGCCAGTCTGTGTCTGTCCAGGTAGGTTGCCAGTTTGTGTCTGTCCTGGTAGGCTGCCCATCTGTGTCTGTCCTGGAAGGCTGGCAGCCTGTGTCTGTCCCGGTAGGCTTTCATGTGTCTGTCCTGGTAAGCTGCCAGTCTGTGCCTGTCCAGGTAGGCTGCCAGTTTGTGTCTGTCCAGGTAAGCTGCCAGTCTGTGTCTGTCCTGGTAGTTTGCCCATCTGTGTCTGTCCTGGAAGGCTGGCAGCCTGTGTCTGTCCCGGTAGGCTTTCAGTCTGTGTCTGTCCCGGTAGGCTGCCGGTTTGTGCCTGTCCTGGTAGGCTGCCCATCTGTGTCTGTCCTGGAAGGCTGGCAGCCTGTGTCTGTCCCGGTAGGCTGCCGGTTTGTGCCTGTCCAGGTAGGCTGCCAGGCTGTGTCTGACCAGGTAGGCTGCCAGTTTGTGCCTGTCCAGGTAGGCTACCAGGCTGTGTCTGACCAGGTAGGCTGNATTAATAGGAATCTGTCACACTGTGCACCTACGCAACAGATGCAATTAAAATGTAATTAAACTTTTTAAAAATCAATCACAACAGTATGTATATGTTCATTTCCAAAGATCAATCCATTTCAATTACCCATTAAATAAATATAAAATTTCAGAATGTGCAAGGAGCAGTGGCTTTGTACTATAAAAGAGATCTGTATGATTTTGTAAATGGAACACAAGTGAGCAGTGAAGGTTTGATGGATGCTATTGTGTATGGCAGAGGAGCTTTAAATGCCAACATACAACAACTGCTAAATACACTGACTCCTGGGAGAAGCATGGTGAGAAATCTTTTTTTTAATGGGGCTAGAGCTTGTTAACATAACTGTATTCTGTTCATGTACTCTCTTGAGACTTATTGGTAAACAAAAGCAATTTGTAAGATTTTTTCAAAAAAAAATTCTTACTTAATTTGCTGAAATCAACATTTTAAAAATGAAGATAATTTAATTCCTTTGCCCTAATATATTTTTAAAATAAAATTAACTTTGTTTATGTTGACTTTGTGGATTGTTCTGTAATCTTTCTGTTTGACATGTATAATATTAACTGTACTTTGTATTTGTAAAGGGAAAAAAAACATTTATGTTTCACAGGTAGTGGAGAATGTTACCTCAGCAGGGGAGATGTCTATTAGTAGGTGTGACCACAAGGCATCCCCTGGGGCAGTCAGTTATGTCCTGTCACAGCCAACACCCAAAGCCATCAACAACTGTAGCTTGGCGCCCAGGGTACCTCCAGCTTCAGGACCTGTCCCTGCTGGGGTCCCTAGTATGCTCATATTTTGTTGCTTTTCTTTAAGTCATATTTTATTAAATTAAAGTAGTCATCCTCAGTTTTTTAAATAACTCCTCAAAGGATTTCACTTATGTCCACTCAAATGTAACACAGTTCAGAAATGTTTTTGTCAATTGTTCTTTAAAGACAAACAGTATACTTTTGAATACTTCTTACTTTAAACTTGCTGTCTGGTTTTTTAACCCAATGTCAAGAATCATGTGTAAATGCTGGAGGGACCATATTTGACAAACAATAAGTCGATACAAGCTCTTGACTTAAGCTTTGTGCATGATGATGACTGTGTAAAGTCGCTTTTCCTTTTCCACACGCCCATGTTACCGAAATTCTCAGGATATAATTCTTATGATATTAAAAAAATGCATACTTCTCAGGCTTTCGCTGTGAAATGGACTAAGCTTTGTTAATGTTTTATTTCAGATGTGAGGATAAATGAATTGAATACAGATTCTCCAGATGCCAATAAGATGGTTTACATAGAACTGATCGGAAACTCCAGCACCTCCCTGGATGGACTGACTCTAGTAGCATACAGTGGCCAGAATGCAAACAAGGCTTCATACGTCCTGGACTTGACAGGACAGAAGTATGAAGCAAAAAGATGATTTAATTTTTGAAATTTAAGATATTCCACATTCCTAACCATTTCAAAATCTTCCATAACTTATTTTTGTTCCTTTTAGTTTACCACATTTGTTCAAGACAGTTGAGATGGGATGGCAGTTAATATTTGCACATTATTGTTATCATATTTGAAAACGTACTGTATTTTTTTTATTGTTTATTATATTTAAAAGATACATTTGATGTAAAGAGATTAAAATTGTAATTGTAGATTTGATATGACCGAAAGGAAATTACGGTGGAATTACCATTTAGGTGGTATACATTTGAACTGAACATACTTTTAGAAAGAAAAGTATTATTCATTTCATTTTTACTTGGAGTGATATTTTTAGTCAGGTACATTTATATCTTTGAATTTTCAGGGTCAATGCAAAAGGTTTCTTCTTAATAGGAAATTCAAACGTCCAAGGTGCTGACCTATCTCAACCAGACAATATCTTAAGAAGTGATGGCCTAAATGCTTTGGTGTTGTACAAATTAAATGCCTCAGGTTTTGTGAAGGACCAAACACAGGCTTTCAGTAATGGGAGTGTGGTAGATTTTATTGTATACGGCAATATCTCTACCTCTGTGAATAGTTCAATAAGTCTCTTGGACATTTTTGCCACTGGGCAGAAGCAAATATATGAGAATGATCAAAACCTTCACCATGATGAGTCCATCTCTCGCTGCTCTCCCCATAGCATTGGTGACATGATGGCTTTTAGCGTGACCATTCCAACACCAGGTAAGGTAAAAAAGGATCTATTAGGCCAGACTTTATCTGTCATGAATAATGTTTGGTCACTGTAGAATTTAAGTTAATAGTTTAAATGTAGGTCTGGAATTTTCAAGGGAGGCACAAAATCTTTTTTAAAGGGTAGAGCTAGGTAACAAAATATTTTTGACAGATTTGCTGCCTTTAATTTTTGGCTAAAATAGTAGTAGGTAGGTATGTCATCTCTGCTCTAAGTGCATTTAAATCAAGAAGAAAGCTTAGGCAGTCATTTCCTCAGATATCAATGATGAAAGATATGAAATAATGAATTTGATATTAGAAGATAATATGTAAATATGAAGACTTTTTTATGTTTTCTCTTAGGGGCTCCAAACAACTGCGACAGGCCCACAGTTTTGATCAATGAAATCAACGCAGACTCCCCTGGCTCAGATGACAAGGAATTCATAGAACTGTGGGATGGAGGGTCTGGCAATACTGCTCTTAACTGGATTGTATTGGTATTATATAATGGTAAGGAGAGGAGCGTGGTTTTAAGTATTTGGTGTACCTGTAGTGAATATTTTAATATTGGAACTAATATTGGTATACCACAACTAAAACCATGATTGTTGATGTTGAACATTTTATCCTTACATTATTAGCCGCAAGCCATCTCTTAGCACTGGGCCTCAGTAACCATTACCTCTAACTTTGCTTCATAAATTCTTTTTCAGTGAAAAGGGTGTGTTATGTTGGGAGGGCCTATGCTGTATAGAGCTAAAATAAGTACAATGTTTAATATTACAAATTTTTATGGTTTCTTTTTCTTAATATTTTTCTAGTATCTTTCATTTCTCTTTAGGTGCAAATGGACAAGCTTACTATACCCTTGACCTCACCAATGAGCGCACAGATGCTAATGGCTTCTATATTGTTGGTGGAGCTAATGTTGCCAATGTGGACCATGTCTTGAGCCTAGCAGGACGATCTGTTAGCATTATTCAGAATGGGCCAGATGCTATAGCTCTCTACAGGGTGAGACAGGGCTGCTTGTGCCTAGCTTTTCTTTAAATTTATCATTTAAACAAAAGAATCTTTTTTCTTTATTCCTTTAATATTGTTTAATATGATAACAGGTGATATGCATTTGAAATTAGTGTAATTTATTTAAGTAGAAAGCAATATTTATGTCACGTGTAAAAATTGTTATTGAGAATCAACAATCATTTCATTCTTTATCTCAGGGCCATTCCTCAAACTTCACAACTGGTATGTCTCCCACCAAGAAAGGCTTGATAGATGCTGTTGTGTATGGAACAAATGACGCACAGAATAGAGTTCTTCTGGACTCTTTACTACAAAGTGGACAAATGCAGATAAATGAAGACCCAGAGTTCTTGGTAGGTTGACTGTGTAAGGCTTCTGAACCTGATTTCGTGTGTGAAAGTTTTCAGGATAATACCTGATTTCAGGATTTTCATTCTTCATTTTGTTAATTTTTTTTCTTATATGGTATAAATGCAAGGAGAAACTGCAAACTAAATTTTCAGGAATTTCAGTGTTTACAACTTTCACCCATGTGATTTTGTTGTATTGCACAATTTGCTGATTGCTTGTGTTACTGGTTGAAGAATTTTAAGAAATGACCGATAGGTTGGCTGATTTACTAGCTATTAGCATTTTTGTTATTTACTTAACGATAAGTCATGTTGGCTGACATATCTGTTGCTTCATTCACATTCATAATAAAGATTTGTTATTCTTATTAAGTAAACTTATTTTTTCTTTTAGAATGGAGATGAAAGTATTAGCAGATGTAGTTGCAGTACCCCCATGGACTACCAGTGCTTTACTCTGACCACACCATCACCTAAAACTGGGAACAACTGCACCAACCCAACACCAAGACCCTCCACTACAGTGGCAGTGCCAACTGGAGATCTGCCTAAAGTTGTCATAAATGAAGTTAATGTGGACCAGCCAGGGTTGGATATAACAGAGTTCATTGAGTTAGCAGGTTTGTATGTTTTAGGTGAACATAAAGGGTACATGCATTTGTTACAGTGCAGAAATCTAAACGTCAGATCTTCAAAATTTGGTTATAACATATGAACAATTTTATAATGGAGGTGAAGAATATGGCATACCGTATATTGGTNGCAGTACCCCCATGGACTACCAGTGCTTTACTCTGACCACACCATCACCTAAAACTGGGAACAACTGCACCAACCCAACACCAAGACCCTCCACTACAGTGGCAGTGCCAACTGGAGATCTGCCTAAAGTTGTCATAAATGAAGTTAATGTGGACCAGCCAGGGTTGGATATAACAGAGTTCATTGAGTTAGCAGGTTTGTATGTTTTAGGTGAACATAAAGGGTACATGCATTTGTTACAGTGCAGAAATCTAAACGTCAGATCTTCAAAATTTGGTTATAACATATGAACAATTTTATAATGGAGGTGAAGAATATGGCATACCGTATATTGGCATATATTATTAGTATGTGTATCCACACCAGTTATATGTTTTTTGGTTATTTACAGGCCCTCCTGGAGCCAGTCTAGCTGGTTACTCCTTAGTTCTGTTCTCCTACAGTGTACCATTAAAGAGGGCTTCAGTGTCGGCACAGTTTAACCTGAATAATTACAGAATTAGTAATACTGGACTGTTCTTAATTAGTAACCACACAAGGTTTTCTGTGAAAACAGATTATGTGTTACCTATACCGGTAAGTTTGAGCAGGAAAAAATAATATCTGATTCATTTACATCACCATTTCAATTTAATTTCACTGTAAAGATTAATGAAAAATGTATATAATTTCAATTTCATCCTCATGCTTTGTGCAATTTCATTATTCCCAAGAAGAAAGAAGAAATATTAGTTGGTTATTAGTTAATTAATTTTCTTTTATTCACAGGGTATCATAGAGAATGGCATAGAGGCCATTGTTCTCTATGACAACAGACAGTTGACTATTTCTGATGCAATGCAGCCAACCCAGCAGGGAGTTATGGATGCTATTGTCCACTGTACGTCAGTCTGGGACAGAGACTTGGGAAAACAACTCATCACGACACTGGGACTTAAAGGCTCTGCAGCCATTGTTGAGGATGCAACGTAAGCTTTACTCTGGTGTACCCTGTGAATTGTCTTTTGATGTTGAAATTTTGCCAATGGCAGTTGTTACTTATCTTGACTTACAGAAGTAAAAGATATGAAAATAAGTATTAAATAGAATATTAAATAGTCTTACAGGTGTGCATTTCTTTCAGTATTATGAAGCTGTAAGTTCAGGTTTGCATCAGCTTGTATCTGTCCATCTGGTTGAGTGCTTACCATGCTTTATAATACAGGATTTTTTTCATATAAGCTCTTCTAGATTTAACCAGAGTGTAAAAAATGAAAATCTTGGAAATAAATATTGTTGTTGGCTCTTAGTTTTCACAGAGATGATGAGTCAATCAACAGATGTGATGGCAATGACACCATGGACTTAAGCAGCTTCAAACTGAGCCTTGTTACCCCTGGCAAGCCAAACACCTGCCCTAAAATCAAGTTTGCCCGCCCAGTGCAACTGAAGCTGATCAATGCTGACTGCAGAGAATGGAGAAATAATGTCTCACTTTTGTTCGTCTTCAAGGAAAATGTTGCCTATTCCATTAATGAGCAGTGTAACTGCGGGTTCTCTGCAGATTACATAGCAGGTGTGTATTGTGCATGTCCAGGGATAAGATTTTTATTTCAAGCAGCTCACGTATTGCACTGCTTCATGTATCTGGCTTAAATTTTATCTCGAATGATGATGGTGACACCATGCCCTGTGCTTGATAGTTGTGTATTTTCCATTTAATGATAAATTGGCAGTCAGTTACGTTTTTTACCCTTTCTTCTAACAACTGGTAAACAATTCATTACCTTGATGTCACAGTTAATGAAAATTATTAAAAGCATTGATAACTACAGTGAAGCACTATAGAAATGTGCATTATTGTCTATTTTAAGTTGCCAAAGACAATTAGATATTTACTCAAAAGAGAGAAAAAAAAAGCGGGCAGATGTCTATGGGCCAAAATGATGTTATAAACAGTAGTTTTGTCTTTCTCCGACAGATTTGAAGGTACATTGTGGTGGCAGTGTGGTCCTGGTGTTCAGTATCATAGGGACTTCTGAAGAACATATCAAGAATGTCTACTCATCATTTATTGAGTATGTGAACAGTAGTAAGAGCATCAAAGTAGCCGGCCATCAGTATAACCTTGAATCCTGCATAGACAACAAGTGTTATATACAGCCCAGTGGACAGACAGGGAAACCAGGTAATGGTGAGAATTTATTTATTTATTTATTTATTCTCTCTCTCTCTCTCTCATGCATGCGTAAAATGAGTTGGTATATGGTAGTATTGTTGTGATGATGATATCATTTTGCTGTCATATTACATTTTTTATTGCAGGTCAGCTGGGAGTGAGCGTTGGTGTAGGGCTGGGTTGTGCTGCAGCCCTCATTGTAGTCATTATTGTCACTGTGATCTGTATAAAGAAGAGAAGAAGTGGAACCCTGTAAGTATTTGACTGAGCTTATTTCATAATCTTAACTTCCTACATGAGTTTAGAATGATTTACTTTTTTCTTTTGAGAAGAGAGACAATTTCTCTTATAGATCTATAGAAAAAAAGGTAGGCAGACAGAGGGATGCAGGGACAGGCAGGCAAATGAGCTATATTTCACATTCATTTTGCCACTGTTGTTAGAGTAAAATTTACCGTAGGCATTTAGAAAAAAATCAAGTTGTTGTTTTGTGTGTGCATAGGCATACGTGTAGTTTTCAGCTGCTCTTTCTTTTACTTATTTATTTATTTATTTATTTATTTATTGTAAAAATAAAATTATTTTCATTACTAAAATTATTTTCGTTACACTGCAGTTTTTAAACATAAGTTTAACAAATAACTATCTGATTTCCTGCTATATGATTCTTCTTTGTATAAATGTTTTGTAAATTTTGAGCAGTCTTTCTAATGCTTAGTACTCTCACTAAAAACTTCTATTTAACAACACTGTTATCTGTTATTAACTTGTAACTGTCACATTTTTAGTGCTTCTTTCACCTGTTAAAAGCCATGTGTATCTTGTATGCCATGCACTATTTGACACTGACAGCATTACTTGGTTTCTTGTGTAGGATATATCAGATGAGCCGTCTAGACAAGCATGAGGATGAGGATGGATTGATTGATGATTAATTTCTTTGGTATGGTGTTAACGCATGTGCACGGAAGTGGCAGACCTACATTTTTTGGAAATTTGAGACAAAGATGGGGGATTGGGGGTAGAGGGGCAGTGTTTTTTAATGACTTGTTGAACATTATATTCTTTGTTAATGTTGATGGAGGAAAGGTGTGGCCACTTGGTCTGCTGCTATGTGTATGTGACAAGATGTCTTCCTCATCCCATTGTGCTGCAAGAAATTCCCTTTTAAGTGCTTTTTGTGTATACCTCACCTGGTGATTCATGTTTGATTTTTCCCTATTCATGTCTTAAGAATACAAGTGGCAATATTGAGAAGATGTTATCTAAATTGGTTCCTCATTGATAATACACTGGATTAATTCTCTTATGATTATGAATGATACATTGGTTTATATGCATGCATTTATAAATGTTCTGTAGATAAGATATTCTATTTTATTTAAAATTATGCTTTACATATGGCTGACTTCTATTAAAATTGCCATCTGCATATTTTAGAATAATTTCCCTGCTTCTTTTGTTGTTTCTGAAGATTGAAGTAAACATTTGATTATCCCTTTTCTGTCCCTAATAATCAAAATGGTGGTTTTTCTCTTTTTTATTTTTGGAAGGGAGATATCTTCTTTTAAATGTATTACAATATTAAAAGAATGCTTGCAATTTGTAATATGTGCAAAAAGGCAAACATGGACCCTTTTTCTTGAAGAGCATTCAGTGTTAGATGTCATCTTAGATGTTTCTTAAAATGATGAATGGAATCTAACACTATCTTTTAGTGTCAAAATGGAACAAAAACAGTTCCTTGCAAATTTAGCATCATATTTTGATGATGCAGTTAGCTTTAAAATTGTTAAAAATTTATTTTAGATATGTTTTTGCTGCCATTTTGTGATTCCATACTCATCTGTTTCTGTAATTAATATTAAATTTACATATGTACAGTGTGTGGAACTCCAATGGCATTCAAACCTCTTTTCTTGTCACAACAGATTTTACATTTTCTGGTGGATTCTTAATATTTGTGGCTATGAAACATTTTATTTTCATTTCATTTCTGATATTATGTTTCATTTTCTTATTTATGGTCCAGAATCTGTAGATTGCATTTGTTTGCACACATCTGAAAAGCTTTTTACAGCTTAAAAGAGAAAATTGGGCCTTTTGAAAGGCTTGCACATCACCTGTATTCAATTATTTAAAATATGGAAAAATCTGTTAATTATCCAAATATATTTTGTGCCAATTTTGGACATTGAAATATTTTATGATGGAGTATATTTAGGTTGTTTATATTGTTAGGGGCATGATTTGGTAGGTATTAACTGTCAACAAACTGCTTTGTGAAATTTTTTTAAATAAATCCTCTTCTGCTCTTTGTTATATAATTTCATTCATTGAATGTTTTTTATTTATTTTCTCTCATTTTAGGCACTTCCAAATGGCACGTTTTGATGACACAGATGATGACCTAGAAGATGAATGGGTGGGAGGTGCACCGGCCAGTTTTAACAATCCTCTCTATAGTAAAATACTCTCCTGATTATCATTTAATATCATCCTGTTATTATATGTTTAGCAGGACATCAATATTTTTTGGATTTAAAAAAAAATTATTAAAAGGAAGAAGATTATATTTGGATTAATTTATTCAACAAAAATATGAAAAAGGAGACTAATTGATATGCCTTTTTAAGTATCTGTTTGTTGCCCAAGAAGATCATGCACTAATTTGAAGTAATTAAAATAGGGAGTGATTTTGATGTATAACCACATGTATGATCTTAAAACAATGCTCATAAATGTGTGTAGAAAAGGAAATGAATCTGAATGTGCCAATTTTAACCCGTTTAAAGTGATAAAAGGATGATATTCAGAGGATTAACTCTATTGAAGTGAGATCATTCTTGGTATCTTCATTATCAAAGTATCATTTATTTTTTAGTGCTAGAACCCAATCTCACTCTGAGAAGAACCTCTTAAAATTAGATCTGATTTTTAGATTATGATTCTCACTTGATTGCCTAAAGTGATATCTTTGGAAGGCCATGAACTCCAAATGAAAGCACAATGTTTGTTGAGATAGTGGTATTGACACATGCTTTTATGTTTTTGTTTCTTTTTACTGAATTTGTACATGCCATAAAGCAGTGCAATTGATTATCAAATACATTTCAGTTACAACGTCTGTGGTTGAAAGGTATCTTTTAGATACTATTAAAAAAAGAGATTTTACTTGGATTAGTCATTTACTCAAATTCTCTCTGACCCAATACTTCATGTTCTGTTTTTGAATGTAAATGTACCTCTTTGTCTTTTGGTTAAGTTACAGTGAGAAAGTATGTTTAGCCTTAATTGCAGAGAGTAAGGGGAATTTAAAAAAAAATGTATATTGATCCAAGCAACATGGAAACAGAATGAATTTAATTAAGTTATTAATAATAAGTAAATATAGTATGAAGTCCATTAACAGTTTTTCAAAATGAATGCTGTCTAAATGCTCTCATGAATGCTTCATATTTTCTTGGTTGTTGAAATTTTGAATATATTAATATGATATTTATAAATATATTGTGTGAGTTTTTATATCATATCAAACTGGATGCTTTATTTTGTTTGTTGGTAGGTGGTAGTAATCTGCAATGTTAAAATACAAAAACTGATTATCTCCTGAAGCATAGATTACATTTGCCACGTGATGTCTGTAAAGTGCTCTTATACAGCCCATAAATCCATTTTCAAGTGGCATCTGTGCAGAGGCAGATGACCATGCGAAATCATTGGAAATTGTACAGATTCATGATAATGATAATGGTTGAACCTGCTTTTAGTCTCTTTCCCTACCCTCGTTGGTAGTTTTGTAGCAGGCATAACAATGGTATAGATGTTTAAAACTTAGTGTAATTCAATAGCATAAATTTGAAATTGATTTTCCAAAATTTGACCACAAAGGTAAAAAATGATAGGGGGCCACACAGAAGGCGTACTGCAACTGCACTGAGACTGAAATGGATTCGTACGATATCAACCAAAAATAAAAACAAAAAAAATATTCCCCACTTGACCGCCGTAGCTCACAGCTACTTATAATGTCAAAAAATTGTACAGAAAATTGTGTACAATTTCAACGTACGGCACCAGTGGCAAATGTAATCCAGGCCTTAGCAACACGAAAGGCTGCAATTTGTTTTGAATTAGCACAGCTTCATTGCATTGGCAGTGGCATGTTTTAGTAGAGAAATGTTACAAAGTATTAACTTAGCACAAGTTGAGTTGCCAAAAAGATGGCAAACATTTACTGTAACAGAGAAGTATACATGGGACCCTCTAAGTAACATAGGTCTCTGCTTGTACCAACTAATAGTCATGGACTATACAAACTTATTGTCCCTCTCTTCAACCCAATGCCATTAAAGTATTACGGATTGAGTTCAGTTGCATAATATATAATGATAAATGTAGATTTTAGCCCTTATACTTCAATATTCAAGCATATCTTTTTCATACTAGATTTATAACCTACTAATAATAAATATGATAAGAAAAGTAATCTTTCACTTTGCAAGTTAAGTTTATTTAAGAATTGGTCAGGACTGACCGTCCTAAAAATGAAATTTAATTCTAAAAATTTCCACTGAATACAAATTTATTTGTGTCATACTAATTGTTTCCCATATTTTTTGTACTATAACTTTTTTACTTTACCACTGAGCATTGACTCTCCAATTTTTTGTCAAATTTGTGTTTGTAAATATTTAGTATTTAGTTACCAAAGGACATTTTAAGAAATATTTGTGAGTAAAATGATTTTGTATTGTATCTAAGAGTATTGATGATTTAGGCATATTATATTTTACCATAAAATCGAGTTGGAAAAATCTGCTTCCGCCATGTTTGCAAGAACTGACACTGCCCAAAAAGCAAATTTGAGTGCTCATTTATAATACTTTACCCCTAAATTATCTGGTCACATTTCTTTACAAGGTTATCTTTTTTTTTTTTTTGATTGTTTCCAATTGGAGTTTTAAGGTGCAAATTAACGTTTACTTCATATTAATTCTGAAACACTGAATATGCTTAGATCTGATAATGTGTGAAGTGATTTTAGTATCAGGAAGGAAGGAAGGAAGCAGCTATTAGGATCTGAAAGTCATTAATTGTGCCAAATTAAATTATAAAATATTTATGAGCAACATATGGCAGGTATAACATTTTTCTGCGCACAACATGTAGCATGACTTATGTTAAAGATTTTTGACAATATTCCCATTCACTTGAAAAATGTGGGCAAAACAACATGGTTATTAAGCTAAAGTTTAGATGTACATCACAATTATTGTAATTGATATTATGTCAACAGTGTAAAATACTCTGCAAAGTTAACAACTAAAATTCTTTAATGTTCTCACGTCCAAAGTTTATTTCTCTTCAGTGATTGAGATATTGGTAGTACTGTAATGTCTTATAAAGTAATGCTCCTTCAAGTTGTTAATTTCTCATTTACTCAAATTTATCATCAGTTTCAAGTCATTCCTTTGCACTAATTTTGCTTGGCATGCAACTATATTTTAATACTGATCATTTATATTCGGTACATAAAGATAAATATCTCATATATTTCACTTATTGGTAGCTTGGAAAAATGTGTTATTCTATGATACTGTTTATAACCATTGCTCTTAAGTCTTAAGATGATACTTATAGTTGAAAGTAATGATACCTAATCATTATTGTTACAGTGTATCATTATTTCTTATCATACATCATATATTATCCCAGTGTGTTAATGTTATTCAGAATTGTATTAGTTCATTTTAAAGAGTGTCTCTGAATGTAAATTGATGTTTGCTTAATTTCTTATGAGGTTTAAGAAATCAACTGAATTTTCTCTTAAATACGTATGTAAGATTATAAGAAAAGAGCTTTTATGAAATGAGATGTGTATGTTCAAAATTTCTTTGAGATATTACGAGTTAACTGTAAATTCTAGTCGATTCTAAGATCGTCTACATGAACAGTTCAGGAAATCAACTGAATTTTCTCTTAAATATGTAAGATTACAAGGAAAGTACTTTTATGAAATAAGATGTGTATGTTCAAAATTCCTTAGTTCATGACACAAGAGTCCTCAAATAGGAATCTGCATATTGTATGTTTGCATTTGTTATGTATACTAATTTAAATAACATTCCATATTTGTGTTGGTGCATGTATTGTATTATTGAAAGTATGTAATCAAAAAGGTGGTTGATAAATAAATACATTCATAATTACAGCTATAGTTGAAAGGTTTAAAGATTTTACCCAAACTCTTTGCCCATGCTCTAAAACAATATTTGTACGCCAAAGACCTTGATATTTGATAATGCCTTATCTTTTTGGCAAGCAGGAAATCGGACGCATTTCAAAATGGTATCATTTAGGAGTGGTATGGTCTTGGCAAATTGAGAAACACTAGTAACTACCTAATGGAAAATTGGAATAAAAAGTGGACGAAAAAGGAAAGAAATGGGCAAGCACCTTGATAGTATTTTTCCTGGGTTTTTGTGAGTTTTCATGTAAATAAAGGGGTCAAAATCTGGATGTGGGTGCTTTCAATGATGTCAACTTGTTTAGCCATCTAAATTCCATGGTTTAAAAAAGTTTGATTACTCTAAGTTATAACACACACATACACGCACACACACACTAAAAAAAAAACAGTCAAAAAGATGTGAAATGTGCACTTTTGTGTCAAATTTAAGGCCCTTTAAGTCCTACACCTGACCTTCCAAACCCCACCCCATCCTTCTCCCAATTTTTTTTTTTTGGGGGGGGCATACAGTTCAATTTAACAATATGCAGAATTCTGAAAATTTTAAAAGAGGAATTTTTCAAGATGATGTGGTTAACTATAAATAAACTATTATGTGAATGACGTCTATTCAACAACATCAACATAATGTTTCCATGTGAAGTATTTTGTTTACGGCTGATGCCTGATAGGGCATCTGTTGTCTGGCAGAAACCACAAGCTAATTTCCCATTGACAGCCATACTAAGAAATGCCTGCAATACTGCATGAACAAAATAATTGGGTGAAACATTTCCTATCCCCATGGACAGCAGAGACATTGACATAACTCTCAATGGCACAAAAATATTCTGTCATTAAGCAAACTTTCTTAGGAGCATTACTTGAACATGTGCACCCCTCTGTTTGTAAACAAACCACTGCACCGCTCACAGTCAGTAGCTCTCTGCCAGAGGTCTCATGACTGCATAACACCTGTGCCTGGTCCTGAAAAAAAAAACTGGCTGTACATGTAGTTTACACCCTAACCTGATAGTTGACACCAAAATAAACACTAGCAACACAAAAGAAAAGTCAGGAAAAAAAATGTGAAAAAGCACTAATTTTCTTTCAATGAACTAAATTTGTCTATAACAGTCAGTGATTGGTCCCTTCACAGAACCCCCCCCCCCCCGCCCCCCTTATTACCTTCTGACATCAAAAATTAAAACCTTGATACACTGCCAACTGCTCTGCACAATATGACTGGGAATGGTCTCTTGGTGACTCAGTACGGTCAAGTTGAAAATGCAGTTGCTGTATGTATGGGCCACTAAGCCAATATTGCACCTGGTGAGAAAGACACAATTTCATGAATGATAAAAAGTTAAATGCAAATTTCTGTGTATGGAAGCGTGNATGATACTCAGGTTTGTTTAAAACGCTCTTTGTTTGGTGTTGTGAGCTTTCTTTTTGGTGTTGGTGTTGTGAGCTTTCTTTTTGGTGTTGGTGTTGTGAGCTTTCTTTTTGGTGTTGGTGTTGTGAGTCTTCTTTTTGGTGTTGGTGTTGTGAGCTTTCTTTTTGGTGTTGGTGTTGTGACCCTTACACGCTTCCATATCTGTGCCTGAATTTGCTTCAATTTGTGTTGAAATTTGGACACATGATGCTGGACATGTGTGAAAATCTGAGATAAACATCTTGACTGGTTGTGACTAGTTTTTAAGTGCACTTTGCTGACGAATAAAGTGAGAAAAGTGGAAAATTACTGATAAAAAGATTTAAAAACATTTAAAAATTACTGAAACTCAAGTGCAAGGCTAATTGTCACAACTGTTGTTTGTTTGTGTGAGGACAGTAGTCACTTGCTTACCACATGTACATGTACAATTAATGCCGTGACGGTAAAGGTAGCTGGAAAAAACGAAGAAAAAGTGTATTTGTGAAGGGACACATGCTAGCCTTTAGAAGACAGGAGTCTGAAAGGCCTCCAGAGTCCGTTGTGAGAAGATACATCAGACCCAGCCAAGAGTTGTACCAGGGAGCCTCCTCTCCACCCCCTGTCGGGCCACCAACAACCCTTAGCAGCAATCCTGATGCACCCGTCACACTTAGACCTAGGAGGACCCAGCCAGAGAGTTAATTTGTCCAGTAGCCAGTCACAACCCCAAGATAATGAATACAAGTTGGTTTCAGCAGAAAAAAATGTCAATCTGGTCAACAAAGTCTTGTCAGAGCATACAGCCGAGTGCACTGGCTCGATCAGTGGTTTGGGAAAAGTGGCAGAGAGCATATGTGGGGACTAAAATGTGACACATGTCAGTACAGGACAGGGAAGCAGAAACTATATACAATGAAGTCCAAAGCAAGTAGCGTGGTCGGAGAGCAGTAACAGTGAATGCAAGCTTTCAAACAACAGTCGGTGGTTGGTCCATTTAGTGGTTTCTGCCCTGAACGGGCACGGCTCTCAGAATAAGTCGGAGCTTCTCTTTCTGTTCACGCGAGAAATTACGTGAGTTAACAGTAAAGTCTAGTCGATTCTAAGGCCGCCTGCGTGAACTGCATGAACTAGGTAAATATACTGTAATAACGGATTAAAGTCTCTAAAGGTTTCCAGATTCAGTCTTTAAAGGACAGAAAAGAACTAACTTCAATTTATGCCAATTAGGCTCTATAAACCAAATAACAATGGTCAGTGACCTTCCAACTCGGACAGTCTCTCATGCACTCAGCTTGTTTGTTTTTCAACTTTGACAACTGATCAAGTCGATATTTGTGACATATTTTACCTCGGAGAACGCTCTCCCATTGTTATCACTTTAAGTCAACCTCAAACGCATTCTTCGTTATCACAGGTTAGTTTTTTATTATACCATCGATGAGGTGGAATAAAAACCTACAATAGTAATTGTAGTCATAACACATATGTTGTCTATATTTTTTATGTTTTTAGTAAACACAGGCGACATTCCGTTAGTTTTTTTAGGTTCAGGGATCATTTTGTACTGATTCTTATTGTCTGCTGTAAAGTTTCATATAACTACTGGATCAGCCCACCAGGATTAGTGTTTTGATCACTTTTGATGACAGCTGTATGAAAGTTATAGAAGTCAATAAATTGCTTTCAAAAGCAGAAAGGGATCTTACTGGAACATGTTATAGGATTATGTGCTCTGCATATGTGTTGGGATCATTATGAAAAATTGAATTGACTGAAAGGTAAACAATATACCTAATATATAATAATTATGTATTGTCAGAATGTAGCAATGAATATATAGTTATGTGAATTTTAAAGTAGGTTTATTTATATTTATATTGATAATAACTCTGCAGTTCTTAGTCCATCTACTTTAACTTATGAATTTATATTTCAGGAATTGTGTCACAGTAAAAACAAACAGTGTAACCTAAAACCAAATATGGAGATGTAAGCAACAAGAAACCAGTCACCTCAAGATCTTTATTGATCATGACTGCTGTGTTTTGCTGGGGTGGAGCCTCCCAAGGTCAGCTTGGACTAGGGGGCTCTGAAGAACAAAAAGCAGTACAACCTCAGCAACTGGAGGTTTTTCAAGGCAGAGAAATCCAACAGATCAGCTGTGGTCTGGAGCACACACTGATTGCATTGAAAGATGGTAGCTTATACAGCTGTGGAAGTAATACTTATGGGCAGTTAGGGAAGGAGAAAAGCAGTGGTAAACCAGGTATTGTCTTTTCTGATGTTGTTTTTAAGTTCATTTTCACCTTGTGTATCTACTATACAGATTGGTTGAATATCAAGATGTAATTCTGTAGTTTGTAATTGTAGCTTGGCATCAGTGCCATGTTGCTTTAAAATTTTCTCAAAAACATATTTTTATTCCTGCACTTTTGAGACAAATGTTGGGAATCATGTTGTCCTGCCCATCCATGGGTCTATGGGTCCATATGTCTTTGCGTTAGGAGGAGAAAGCAGAAATTACTGACGCAAAGACATATGGGTCCATATGTCTTTGCGTTAGTAATTTCTGCTTTCTCCTCCTAGACCACCAGAGTTCGGAAGCTGGAACTTTGGGGATTGATAGATCTAACATCAGGGATATCCTTGGGCATTTCAGAATTTTGGTGCATCTTGGGGTTGAGCTGTCACTGGGGGGTCGGTTAGTTCTAAATTCTTTTCACTTTGTATTTTCTGTGTACTCCTAGATCAATACAGTTGGGATGTTGAAAATTTGGTGATTGGTAGACCCGTCATCAGGGATGTGCATAGGCACTTTTTAATTTTAGTGTGCCTTGGGGTTGGGCTGTTCCTGGTGGGGAGGGGGGGATTGATTCTAAATTCTTTTTACTTTGCTAGGTTTACTTTGATGTCATGGACAACTCTATGTCTATTACTCTGTTTCAGAACTAGTTGGTGCATTTGAGACGGGAATGGTACGTTTGATAGCATGTGGAGCATATCACAACATAGCAGTCACTGACAGCAAGCAAGTGTACAGCTGGGGACAGAATTCTCATGGACAGTTGGGCAGAGGAGAAGCAGATAAAAACTTTAACAGAGTGCCAAGGTTGTTGAAAGGATTCAGTGCCAGTAGCTGTGTTATACAGGTTGCCTGTGGAGATAAGCATACTGTTATATTGACAAGAGGTGAGGCAAATTGTTATAGACAAGTTGGCAAGGTAACCGTATAAGTCTGTGCTTTTTGGCTATTTAGCATAGTTACAGTGCATTATGATGTAAGTGAATTTATGATATGAAAGCAACATCTTGTATCATCTGTGATGTGCTTAAAGCTAATATGATGATTTATTGCTACTTTCATAGAATTTACAAGTCATGCCTTGAATCTTAAGTATCAAATCACAATTTCTCTTTACACATCACTGGATATTTATATGTAAACCATTATAATTGAAATATATCAGTATTAACCTGATGGTAAATAAATTATTTTAGATTTTCTTCTCAATTTCTTTATTTTCAGATGGCAGTATATTTGTGTGCGGTGACCATAGTCATGGTCAGCTTGGTATGGGCAATCTTCCTCAGGGCAGACTGGACTGTCCAGTGAAGCTAAAATGCATGCTAGGTTTACCTATTGGTCAAATAGCCGCTGGTGGTCACCATAGTTTTGCATTGACCTTGTCAGGGACCCTGTTTGGCTGGGGAAAAAATAAGTAAGACCTCAGCCTGTTAAGTTGGATATAAAATAGTGATACATTTTTTGTTTAAAATAAGAGTAGTGCTGGGTATGGTCTAATAGAATTTTATCAACCAATGTGGTCTGTTATTTTGCAATGTCATATTGAATTTATGTGATTTTTTTGTAATAATTGAAAATTTATATTAACTTACTTGAAATAAAGCATAATAATAGATGCAAAGAAGAATGTAATAAACACATTTTAATGTCTTTTAAGTTTCCATATATTTTTGATGTGTTTCATGTGAGGACTTCCTCATTAGTTTTCATGACATTTACTTTTATCTTTTTCATTTTAGTTTTGGTCAGCTAGGCCTTGGTGATGAAAAAGGTAATCGAGATTTTTTAAAAACTTTAAGGGTATGATTTTTTTTTTTATGAATACTCAATATTGTTAGCACTTATACAATGTGTTTCAGAGCACTATCAGTCTTGTTTTAACAGTTGATTAGTAATTATTTACCCTATTTTACCCAGTATTTGTTTTATTTTAGATCGACTTTTTCCAACACTGGCAAAATCCGTCAGAAATCAGAAAATCAAGTATGTATGTTGTGGAGAGGATCACTCAGTGTTGCTGACACAGGTACATTTTAAACATTGTTGACATCTGCTTCCCTCTTCATATCAATGACAAAATTTTGAAAGTGTGACTCTTGGGTTTAAAAATTCAGCTATTTGTTTAAGTTGATATTACTCCGGTTAGAGCTGTTATATTTAATAACAAGACTAGTTTCCTATACAATGGCATTTTGCCTGATGTAAATTGCAATGAGACAAAGGTATTTAATGAATACATTTATTTTCTTTTAGGAGGGTGGAGTGTTTACTTTTGGTGCTGGGTCCCATGGCCAACTGGGACACAACAGTTTAAACAACGAACTGCTGCCTAGGAAAGTGTTTGAACTGATGGGGAGCGAGGTCACTCAGATAGCAAGTGGGAGGTAACATTCAGGAGATATTTTCTTTTGAGAAAATGACAAATATTGTTTTGCATGTTATCACTTTTCCTCCTTAATTATGAAGTAGCTAATGTATATTAGTATAATATCATGTATACTAGATCATTTTCATGAAAAGCATTACTGATCACACAAAACTTTGCAGATATGTTAAATTGTTCAGTCACTAGACTACATAGTCATGACAATGACTTGATCACCAGAATTTAGCAGAGAACTATCTGTGTATTAGTAAGTATTTAAATATGAAGTCCTTGTTTCAGGAGACATACCCTAGCACTGGTGCCATTAAGAGGAAGGGTTTATTCATTTGGACTTGGTGCCAGTGGTCAGTTGGGCACAGGGAATACCAGTAACTGCAATAGTCCATCCACAGTGAAAGGTCCTTGGGTACCTGCAGTGGTCACCAATGGACCGTCCAGTTCTGATAGCAGCATGGAAGTGGATGACACCAAATCAGAAGCATATGTGATAAGGACTATTTACAGTGGAGGGGATCAGTGCTTTATGTACACTGCCAAACCTGATCTCCACATGCGTGCTGAAGATTTCCGGACTCAGAAGCCACATTATACTTTACTCACATTGAATGAAGATGTTGTAGAGAGATGTGTGGCTGTTCAGAAAGACGCCAGACTTCCACTGGAGGTGACGGCGTGAGTACTGCTATGTGTCATTTTGATTACACATGAAAGTTTTCGAAATGTTGGGCTCTAGTTAAGTGCCTCTGAAGTGATTTTGTGAGTGTATTATCATGATTTTTGTGTTGTGCAGTTAATAAAGATAATGATATTATTGTGCTTTGAGATATACAAAACTTTTCCCTGTGTATTGGAATGTTGAACTGTTCAACTATTGACCATGTTTTCCATCAGTTTTATTTGTAACCGAATCTTATGCATTTTTATGATTTAAACAGTTTCACACATTAGTTTCTGAAATATTTTATTCCTTTATTCCAGTGACCTGGAGATGGTTTTCTCTTCAGCGTCTTGCTTAAATGGCTCTTTCTTACTCCGGTAGGTTCATTCAGTATTTAAAAGATACTTTATAGCATATAAACATTTAGAAAGAACTCTTTTTGTGTAATGTCAACTGAGAAAGAAATCTCTCATTTAGAATAAAAGTATAAGGTGAAATATAATCTAGTTGTCTTACAGTGAGTAGCAGTTTAATTTCATGTTGATACCCCTGAACTTTTTTGAAATGCATTTTATGAAAAAATATCCTTTTATGTATAAATATAAATTTTCAGTGATAACAGACATTTAGGAAGTAGCAGGCTTAACCATGGCATAGACTTTGATGCTGCTCAAGAAATTTTTCAGATGCTCAAAAATGCTCCAAATACTTTAATATCCCATCAAGTAAGTCGATTTAAACTCCTTTCCTTCCGTCAACTGGAGTAGAGAAAGTATGTATATCATGAGCAGGATGCCTTGCAATATCTGTCATCTCCTTTGACTTTTTAGACACTAATGAAGCAGATGCTGACATCTGCAACATGAAGCGCAGTGCATGGAAACTTGAAATGATTGTAATAAAGATGGAAAACACACTTACAATAAATTAGAATCACTGGCAGAATGTATGAAGAAGGATGATTAAACAAAATATTATAGCAGTCTCTTACATTATATCTACAGAATATCATAGCTATAATTTACAACTGGGTGAATCACCCATGGATTGAGGAAATAAGGATGCAATTTTTTATTCAGGGATTTTTCTCTGATATTCATTTTCAGATATGTGCAACATTGGAACAAAAACTACTGCCCAGTTTACCTATTTCTCCACCAGATATTGAAGCTATAAGACTGTATTTAGTGCTTCCCTTTTGCCACATATTTGAAAACCCTAATTTTTACAGTACCATCATCTGTCCATTTGGGCAGTCCATTATCAGCTTAGACAAGGTAGCAACAAAAGTGATTGGTAAGTCTGCCTCTTTATTTATTTATTTATTTTTTTGTTTATTTATTTTATTTTATTTTTCTAAGTCAAATTGTGAAGCATCATATTTGTTTAATTACAAGTCATTCTCAAAATGAACTAGGCCTTTGTGCAGATGTTCAGAAATGTAAGACATGTCTGATTATTGTTTCTTTTCTTTTAGATCAATGGTGGTCAAAGCTCAGATCGAGAGATTTCAAAAAACTTGTCACTGTAAGTGTTTTGATGTGTTTCACCACTATGAATTACTTGAACAAAAATCTTTATAAAACCCATATATTGCATTATGATTCTTTAACTTAAAGTCCTCTTTTTCTCCCAGTTCTACTGTGCATGTATTCCTAGCTTGGCATTGCTTTAGAATACTTTATCAATGAATTATGGTTTAGATAAATGAAAGGTTCTGTATTGAATTTGAATGTTTGATTTATTTATAATACATTTCTGGTATTTTATATTATTTCAGATTTACAAACAATGTGTAGTGTTCATTTTACAAGAACCTCATGCCAAGAATGAGTTTGAGGTAGGCAGTCTGTATGCTTACTTGTTTCAGTTTGTATTTTGTAAAGCTTACAAAGGATTCAGTTACATAATAGTTAAACTTCAAGTTGTTTTGGACAAATCATTACGTGAGCTTTAATTTACCTCTGAAAGCAAGTCAACACTGGTGAAATAAAGTTATCCTTCAGATATAATATGAGGATAAGGTATTTGCCATAAGGAATAAAATTTCTTAATGATATTTTTACTACCTAGGTACTGGTTAGGCAGAAAGGATTGCATGTTTCAATGGAGATTCTGAGGAAACTTTATACAGTATGTGTCTTTCTTTGATTTGAATTCAATTTTTTATATTAAAAAGGCTCTTGTTGCAATGTTCTAATTACACATTTTTGTATTGTTCCGTTAGATTTTGAGGATGAACAGAGGATTCTCTTATCATCGTCAGTTATATCTGCCTTTAAGATAATGATCAATAGTTGCCACTTTAATTAAGACGAGCATATTACTGTGAAAAGAAAATAGAACTGAAGTATTTTATTTGTTTGATCTAGGTAAATGATGGTGGTGGACAGATCATCCCATATGACAGTTTCTACATCTGGGAATTAAAGGACAAAGTGGACATCAGAGCCGACTATGTCAACTGGATTCAATCAAAGGTTAGATGATTTTGAAAAGTCCATTCAATTTCTTTATCATTTTTTTCCAGCTGCTAGTTGCAGTTTTGCAACCATCCCTTAGCGTATTTTTTTAAAATGAAATTTACTTACTTCCATCCCCCATAAAAAATCAAGTATATCGTCAACTCATCCCCCACATTGAGAACTATGCTAATTGTGCTGTTGTTAATGTAGCAGTAATCTGGTGTAACAAATTGCTGTCCAGAAGTACCTCTTTTGAGAGTATTTGACCTTTCATTTTTTTCTGAGCAAAATGTTAATAGCATTTCATAACCAATCAAATAACTGATTTTCCCCTAAATGATTACACATATAAGGTTTATTGTTAATTCAATATCCACTTCATATAGATTATTTTAGGATTTCTTTATTTAAAATTTTACCCAGGGCTCTGGTGGTATGCTGTCATTCTGTAATTTTCCCTTCGTGTTTGATGCTCAAGCCAAAACACTTTTATTACACACTGATGCAGTGATGCAGATGCAGGTAAGTCACATCATCAGAAAGGTACTTAAAATGAACAGAAAGGATGAAATATTACAGTGTATTAGGTTTCAGTCTCTTATTTATATTTTTAATATATATTAATGATTTTATTTTAGAAATTGATAAAGTGGGTGCCAATAATATATCACGTTTCTATGTCGGACTTTTTGGAAGACAGACATTGGCTAAATTTGAACTATTATTGCTTTAACGTGGACACTTAGCTGGCTGTTGATGAAGTCCATCGGAGGAACTTTAGCAGTTTGTTCATTCCAACCATTGATCCTGTCAACCCGTGTTTGGTGCTATACATTGATCGCAGGAGTGTGGTTCAAGACACAATAAACCAGCTTGCAAAGCAAGGCAGCACAGATTTCAAGAAACCTCTCAAAGTAAGCACCCATGCAGCTTTCAGCAGTTTATTTATATAGTTACATAACTGCTTCCTTTTTCATTCCAGTGTCATTGTATACTGTATGTATTAATGAAATATAATGATGATAGCAATGAATCTGTATATTCATAGATAAATTGATTTATATCCACTTTAAATTTGATCACTGTTGAAAAGTTACCTTTATATACAGTTCACTTCTTAGTATGGTCTGTATATTATTAAATGTTTTCATCTGGCATTAATCTTTTCCTATCTTTTCCTAAGCTTGCTGTATAGAAATATACACCATGGAATGATGATTGCTCTGCTTGATCATATGATAATGTGTATTTCTTGCATCTTGTATATTGTGTGTCTTGACAGTCAGTTTCTTCTTGTGTAACGAGATTTATACTATATTTATGAAGTTTTTTAAACTGCATGTGTGTAGAGTTTTTTGCTTCGTTTCATTTTTACTGTTTTCTGCTCAGGGAATCTGGTGTGTGTGTGTGTGTGTGTGTGTGTGTGTGTGTGTTCGTTCGTATGTGTGAGAGAGAGAGAAAGAGGGGGAGTGGGGGATGCCAAATATGTTGATTTATTTTCCCAGTGTGGCTTTTTATAAAAAATTTTGCCCCTGTTCCTCTTACTGACAGCACTCTTACTGCTTATTTCACTATGAAATATTGTTGGTGAACAATAATGATTGAAAACAATATCATTATCCCATTTCTTTAAATAATAAGCTGAAGTAAATTTCTTTGGGATGCCGTGGCCTGCTGTGGCTTGAAAAATAGATTTTGCTTTGGCTTGCACTTGTGCTTATGCATAAAAATTTTGACCCAGTTCTACTACAAATATGCATGTTGAGAAGGTTTTTAAGTTATCTGCATGGTGAGAGTATGCTTACTTTTTCTAGGTGATAATGAAGGGAGAAGAAGCTGTGGATGCTGGGGGAGTGAGAAAGGTATGTTTGGTGTGTTGTGATGGCTTATTCATGATTTTACTTCAGGGTATTTCTGGCTTTCTCGTTCTAGGTGGTGTTTTTGGGTGAGGAAGCTCAGGATGAAGGTGGAGTGAGAAAGGTGTCTGCAAATTGAAAATTATTTCATATTTTGACCATGTTTTTTATTATTTGACTTTGTTTATATGATTATTATTTTTTATGGAGTATGTTCTTATAGTTTCCAAGTTTGTGTGTTAATGCTTGTTTTAGATTTTTACACATCAGGTTATATTAAGGTGTTCCACTGTTATATTAATGAAATGCTTATTTTAATTAGAATTGTAATATGATCACCAGTTGATTTTATCAAGTTTCTTGATTTTAAGTGAAGCACTTGCCAAAAGACAACAATTTCACATTATCTTACATCATATGTGTTTTGTCATTTTTGTTTACTGTATCTTGGGGTTTTGTAGGAGTTTTTCTTGCTGCTGTTGAGAGAAATCTTAGACCCCAAATATGGCATGTTTAGGTACTATGAAGAGTCTCGAATGATTTGGTTCAATAACAAGGTATGGCTCAACAACATTTATTTAGCAGTTTTATTTTGTATGCTGAAAAAGCTTCAGTGACTATAAGGTAATATTTTGGAAATTATTCTATACCATCCTTTTTCCCCCAGAATAGTAGGGGAGCATTATGTCAACTTTTGGGGGTTCATTTAACACCATTCTTTTGTTTAATATTCTACCAGTTTAAATCTGCTATAAATTCATAATTGAATATCTTTGCAGACATTTGAAGATCCGGTCATGTTCTTTCTTATTGGGGTTCTCTGTGGTCTTGCCATTTACAACAACACAATCATTGATCTGCCTTTTCCTCAAGCACTCTACAAAAAACTACTGAAGAGGTATGGGATACATAATGATCATTTTTTTCAAAATTTTTTACAGATTAAAATCTGATTTGTAATCCAAGCAGTAAATGTTTCAGTTTTTACCAGAAATGATCAAAATAGTTTCAACTAAAATTTAGTTTTTGTGTTCAAAAGCTGAAACTTTATTGTAATCCCCCCTCCCCCCTTATCTTTTGCATTTTTGTGTTGACAAAGTAGAGGGAGATGATATTAAAGAGATTTTGTTGAGTGAAGTGAGGTTGCTTCATAAACATCTGCCTATGAAAGTTAAGCCTAAACCATGATTCTGTATTTTGTGTGTTATTGAAGCATAATAACTTAATTTTATCATTCCTAGACCTGTTGTGATGGATGACCTCAGGGAACTCATGCCAGATGTTGCCAAGTAAGATTAACCTTCAGTTCACCCCAGAGAGAGAGAGACTATTTTAGAACTTTTAGCCTTGGCTTTAAAAGACAATATTCATGTGACCTGAAGATAATGTGCAGTTGCACCTGCTCTAGAAAGTATTTAAATTGGATAGAATGCCCTGGTAGTATCCATTTAATGGCAATTCTCTAAAAATGCATATGATTCCAAGGGAATTTTTTTCTTTTTAAGAAACATGCAAGAACTCCTGGATTATGAAGATGATGTTCAAGAAGCATTCTGCCTCAATTTTGTGGTAAGCTTATTTCTTATCTTTTGACAATGAATGACCAAAGTAAAATGCTTTATAAAAGGAAACATTTTAAGGAGGGTTATTGCTATCTGTTTTGAAGGTTTTGACTGTATTTTTTACAGATTGTTCAAGACAACTTTGGAGAGCCAGAGCATATTGAACTGATACCAGACGGAGCCAACATTGATGTCACTGCCGAAAACAGGTGAAATTTTTTATCTTTAAATAGTTAATAATTGCCTTCATTTAAGCATTTAACACAAATTGTAGATGATAGAATGACATAATAGAATAAAAATTACGCTTAGTCTAGTTTCTAGGTGTGAACCTTTGGCTGTACCAGTACTTTCTATTTACAGACATCAATATATAGATGCCTACATTGATCACATCTTTAACAAATCTGTGCAAACACAATTTGAAGCTTTCCATACTGGCTTTCTAAAAGTTTGTGGAGGACGAGTGATGGTAAGTTATCACCATTTGCTCTTAATTATGGAGTTGTTTTCTCTGCATTACCTGAGATCATTTTAAAGTAATCGGAAAACAGAAGAAAATTAGCTTGAGTACAGCAGCTAATTTTTATGTACAGACACAGATGTGTCTGTACATATTGCCATCACCTGCGTCTGTCGTCACCGTCGCCGATGCCGATGGCGATGCCGATGCCGGCNTGCTTTTTCATTCCAGTGTCATTGTATACTGTATGTATTAATGAAATATAATGATGATAGCAATGAAACTGTATATTCATAGATAAATTGATTTATATTTACTTTAAATTTGATCACTGTTGAAAAGTTACCTTTATATACAGTTCACTTCTTAGTATGGTCTGTATATTATTAAATGTTTTCATCTGGCATTAATCTTTTCCTATCTTTTCCTAAGCTTGCTGTATAGAAATATACACCATGGAATGATGATTGCTCTGCTTGATCATATGATAATGTGTATTTCTTGCATCTTGTATATTGTGTGTCTTGACAGTTAGTTTCTTCTTGTGTAACGAGATTTATACTATATTTATGAAGTTTTTTAAACTGCATGTGTGTAGAGTTTTTTTGCTTCGTTTCATTTTTACTGTTTTCTGCTCAGGGAATCTGGTGTGTGTGTGTGTGTGTGTGTGTTCATTCGTATGTGTGATAGAGAGAGAAAGAGGGGATGCCAAATATGTTGATTTATTTTCCCAGTGTGGCTTTTTATAAAAAATATTTGCCCCTGTTCCTCTTACTGACAGCACTCTCACTGCTTATTTCACTATGAAATATTGTTGGTGAACAGTAATGATTGAAAACAATACCATTATCTCATTTCTTTAAATAATGAGCTAAAGAAAATTTCTTTGGGATGCCGTGGCCTGCTGTGGCTTGAAAAATAGATTTTGCTTTGGCTTGCACTTGTGCTTATGCATAAAAATTTTGACCCAGTTCTACTACAAATATGCATGTTGAGAAGGTTTTTAAGTTATCTGCATGGTGAGAGTATGCTTACTTTTTCTAGGTGATAATGAAGGGAGAAGAAGCTGTGGATGCTGGGGGAGTGAGAAAGGTATGTTTGGTGTGTTGTGATGGCTTATTCATGATTTTACTTCAGGGTATTTCTGGCTTTCTCGTTCTAGGTGGTGTTTTTGGGTGAGGAAGCTCAGGATGAAGGTGGAGTGAGAAAGGTGTCTGCAAATTGAAAATTATTTCATATTTTGACCATGTTTTTTATTATTTGACTTTGTTTATATGATTATTATTTTTTATGGAGTATGTTCTTATAGTTTCCAAGTTTGTATGTTAATGCTTGTTTTAGATTGTTACACATCAGGTTATATTAAGGTGTTCCAGTGTTATATTAATGAAATGCTTATTTTAATTAGAATTGTAATATGATCACCAGTTGATTTTATCAAGTTTCTTGATTTTAAGTGAAGCACTTGCCAAAAGACAACAATTTCACATTATCTTACATCATATGTGTTTTGTCATTTTTGTTTACTGTATCTTGGGGTTTTGTAGGAGTTTTTCTTGCTGCTGTTGAGAGAAATCTTAGACCCCAAATATGGCATGTTTAGGTACTATGAAGAGTCTCGAATGATTTGGTTCAATAACAAGGTATGGCTCAACAACATTTATTTAGCAGTTTTATTTTGTATGCTGAAAAAGCTTCAGTGACTATAAGGTAATATTTTGGAAATTATTCTATACCATCCTTTTCCCCCCAGAATAGTAGGGGAGCATTATGTCAACTTTTGGTGGTTCATTTAACACCATTCTTTTGTTTAATATTCTACCAGTTTAAATCTGCTATAAATTCATAATTGAATATCTTTGCAGACATTTGAAGATCCGGTCATGTTCTTTCTTATTGGGGTTCTCTGTGGTCTTGCCATTTACAACAACACAATCATTGATCTGCCTTTTCCTCAAGCACTCTACAAAAAACTGCTGAAGAGGTATGGGATACATAATGATCATTTTTTCAATTTTTTTTTTACAGATTAAAATCTGATTTGTAATCCAAGCAGTAAATGTTTCAGTTTTAACCAGAAATGATCAAGATAGTTTCAACTAAAATTTAGTTTTTGTGTTCAAAAGCTGAAACTTTATTGCAATCCCCCCTCCCCCGTATCTTTTGCATTTTAAAACTGTGTTGACCAAGTAGAGGGAGATGATATTAAAGAGATTTTGTTGAGTGAAGTGGGGTTGCTTCATAAACATCTGCCTATGAAAGTTAAGCCTAAACCATGATTCTGTATTTTGTGTGTTATTGAAGCATAATAACTTAATTTTATCATTCCTAGACCTGTTGTGATGGATGACCTCAGGGAACTCATGCCAGATGTTGCCAAGTAAGATTAACCTTCAGTTCACCCCAGAGAGAGAGAGAGAGACTATTTTAGAACTTTTAGCCTTGGCTTTAAAAGACAATATTCATGTGACCTGAAGATAATGTGCAGTTGCACCTGCTCTAGAAAGTATTTAAATTGGATAGAATGCCCTGGTAGTATCCATTTAATGGCAATTCTCTAAAAATGCATATGATTCCAAGGGAATTTTTTTCTTTTTAAGAAACATGCAAGAACTCCTGGATTATGAAGATGATGTTCAAGAAGCATTCTGCCTCAATTTTGTGGTAAGCTTATTTCTTATCTTTTGACAATGAATGACCAAAATAAAATGCTTTATAAAAGGAAACATTTTAAGGAGGGTTATTGCTATCTGTTTTGAAGGTTTTGACTGTATTTTTTACAGATTGTTCAAGACAACTTTGGAGAGCCAGAGCATATTGAACTGATACCAGACGGAGCCAACATTGATGTCACTGCCGAAAACAGGTGAAATTTTTTATCTTTAAATAGTTAATAATTGCCTTTATTTAAACATTTAACACAAATTGTAGATGATAGAATGACATAATAGAATAACAATTACACTTAGTCTAGTTTCTAGGTGTGAACCTTTGGCTGTACCAGTACTTTCTATTTACAGACATCAATATATAGATGCCTACATTGATCACATCTTTAACAAATCTGTGCAAACACAATTTGAAGCTTTCCATACTGGCTTTCTAAAAGTTTGTGGAGGACGAGTGATGGTAAGTTATCACCATTTGCTCTTAATTATGGAGCTGTTTTCTCTGTATTACCTGAGATCATTTTAAAGTAATCAGAAAACAGAAGAAAATTAGCTTGAGTACAGCAGCTAATTTTTGATAATTCCCCTTTATATGAATGATGACATGAATTGCAACAGCTTTGTGTATGTAATTGTAATGTTGTTCAACCTAAGGTATTCTTGTCTTATATCAACTTTTATGTTATACAGTTATTTCAAAGAAAATGTTTAATCTGGATACTAAGAAAATATTATCCAAATACCAACCTCCCTCCTGTTATATAGGACCTATTTCACCCAGCAGAGCTTCAGGCCATGGTGGTTGGAAATGAAAACTATGACTGGGAAGAATTGGAAAAGGTGATCACATTTTTCTTTCACTTAGATTTACTTGTCATGTTATTTTTATATGTGGTAAATCAAGTTTAGACCAATTCATCTTAGTCAATTTATTTCTACTCGAGTTTGTATATAGACATCCTAAAAAAGTAATCAGAAGCATGCTTTGTCAGATTTAACTATGTTGTGCAAATGTGCTAAATGGAGAACTTTACTTTTTAGACTGCAGAATACAAAGGGGAATACTGGAGAAATCATCATACCATCAAAATTTTCTGGGAAGTCTTTAGAGAGATGACAGTTTCACAGAAGAAGAAATTTCTATGTAAGCACTGTGCTTTAAAATGTTAAAATCAAGTACTTCTTTCAATCAATTTTTCAATCTATTCAATCCCATATAGAGTACCTTTAATGTTTTATTTCTGGTGCCTTTAAATTGAACTTTAAATATATGTAAGGTGACACTACGAACAGAAATTACTTTTTTCCTTGGTTTGGAGAAGGTATGGAAACTGTTCACCAAGCTGTTAACTAAAAATTTGCGTTCTTTTTACTGTTTCAGTATTTCTCACAGGCTCTGACAGAATTCCAATTCTTGGTATGAAGGCAGTCAAGGTAAATATGCATTGGACTCAGTTTATCCTCAGTCAACACTATATTATATATCTTAGAAGTAGTGATTTAGCTTTACATCTGATTTTTTTTTTTTTTTTTTTTTTTTTGGTTGGTTTGGGAATTTTTTTTTTTTTTTTTTTTTTTTAAAATTTTTATGGAAATATACATTTTGTCTATGTTATTCCTCAGAGTCTTCTGCCATCTTTAGGACAGATCGTCTTGTTTGTTCAAAATCAGTCTTTGAAACAAAGAATATCTATTTGCAAAACAAACATCATGGAGGTCCATTTTTATCCATTCGGAAAAAAAAAAGATACATGTTGTATTGTCAAGCCAGTTCTCATTCAGTTCCGATGCAAAAAGGATAAGAGCAATTTAAATAGTAATTCTACAACTTTGATTATGGAAAAAATGATGTCTAGCAGGTGATGATGACTCACCAAACTGTACTTTTGNTTTTTTTTTTTTTTTTTTTTTTGTCTTTTTTTTTTTTTTTTTTTTTTTTTTTGGTTGGTTTGGGTAATTTTCATTATTTTATTTGTTATTATTTCCTAATGAAAAACTTTTATTTTTTTAAAGATCTTTATCCAGCCTACAGGAGGTGGAGAGGACTATTTACCAGTTGCTCACACATGCTTCAATCTCTTGGACTTGCCAAAGTTTACCAATAAAGACAAATTAAGGCAGAAACTTCTCCAGGCCGTAGAACAGAGTGAAGGATTTGGGTTGGTTTGAAACAGCTATATGTGATGAAGGCCATGATTTAAGTGGTCCATAATCATGAATGTAGCAAGGTTTCCTGGATTTGGTGTTTAATTCTGAAAACTGGGTTGGATACTAGTACTTGTAAGATATGATGTATATTTTAGCTCACACAAGTGTCAACCTTATACCAGCTGTGATAAAAGGATTATCCAACTTTTGCATTGCATCGTCTTTTTTATGTTAACAGAAATATTTTCAATATTTTTGTATGGGTCATTTCAACCAGTGAAAGTTTCAGATATTTTTGATTTTTGCAGTAATTTGCAATTTTTAATACACTCTACTGGACAATTAGGGTGTGATTTTACTGGACTTGAGTTAAGACTGGTTTAAGGGCTGACTTACACAAATTTTGAGTCCATGGATTTCAGATCCCTTGAAATCTTAATCTTAGCGATGGGTTATAGAATTTGCTGAAGCCCCCCCCCCCCCCCTCTTCATGACTTCCATCTATTTTCAGCTGTTTTATACGAAAATTACCACTTCGGTAACTCCTTACAATGGAATGAAATAAAATGAATCCCCTGAAAAGAAGAAAATGCCTAACCTTGTGGACATTTTCCAGATGAATTAAGTGAAAAGGCATACAGAATATTAAATTTAGTTAACCACTTATTCAAGTTCAATTTTAAGAGGCCCATCTTAACATATCTTAACAATATGAGGTATGTGGGGATGTTTTATTCTGCATGCAAATTCAGTTGTTTTAAATGCAAGTCTTAAAATGATACAGTTATTACCAAGGTCGAATTTGCTTGGTTTTTACAGACTGAATGTCAGTTAATACTCTACATTGTGTATGTGAGGAAAACCCCTTGATTTATTTATTCATCAATGATAATAAATGTGATGGAAAATATAATTATAAACAAACAATATTTTGTCATTACACATACCTTTTTTTATTTGTTTGTACAAAATAAAGTTTTAATGCTAAGAAAAAATCTTCAAGCATTTTCCCTTTACAGCAGACATGAGGCTGAAATAAAAGCCTCAAAATAGATGATTGACTGATTAAGAGCATAAAACTCTTAATATTCCATCATGTAAAAATGTAACTTAAAGCATAAATTTCCTGTAACACATAAATCCTTACTACCAGTTTCCTACACAAATTGAGTCCAAGTGCCAAACGATAAACCAAATTAATCACTTGGTAAGCCAAAAAATGGCTTTAAAACTGCACCTTTAACTTTTTTTGTCATAAATTTGACCTACTCTCCAGTCCTTCCAGTTCTTAAAAGCCCGCCAAATGATGTAGTCCTGTTTGATGTCTAACTGATGCATGTGAAATAGCATAAATCAAATGAGAGGTGACAAAAATGACCAGGTATCATGTATGGCATAGAAAGTAAGCAAAAAACATCTATTTAAATATTTTTCGGGAATAATAAAACTCTGAGGTATACCTATTAATTGCTTAACTGAAATATATGGTGGCGTATGTCATATTTAAGGGCAATAATTTGACATGCCTTCTTGCTTTGTATGCATCCTTTTAAAATTCATATATCTGTCAAACATTACACGCATAATACTGATTTATTTAAAAAAAAAAAAAAAAGAAAAACTAATACTCCAGATTTTGCACTTTGGCATTATCAGCAGGTATGAATATGAACTTAATTTCCTGGCCCTGGCCTGTCCCTTCACCAAGTGTGATGGTCTGCTGTTTAGGTGATGCCCCTGAGTGAGTTTGCTGGACGGCCATAGTCTCGGACTCCGAGGTGACCACTGACATCTGACCAGAGTGACCTGATAATAGACTGCTACCTGTGTGTATTGGCTGTGTATGATCAGCACTGCTCTCCAGCCGCAATAGCTCTTGCTGAATGTTATCCTCACTGGTTGAGTAGTCCGTGGGGTGGGGGTGGTCATTCCCCTCCCCACCATGAAGACTTGATATGGCCATCTCTACACCATCCATGTTTGAGGAAGGCAACAGAAAAGTACTGTCCATAACATGAGATGTTGGAACTTTGGTCAACTGACCAGAAGGCTGGACAACATAAAACGGTTCATGGGATTTCATATGCTCTTCTAGTTTGTTCCGTCGATAGAACCCGCGATGGCACAGGCTACATTTGTAAGTAAACTGATGATTATGCACAGCATCCATGTGCTGCTTAAGATTGGATTTCAGGGTAAACGTTTTATCGCACTCTGGGCACTGTACTCTCTCCACGCTGTTAGTCTCGTGAATCAGTCTTACATGTCTCCGCATGTTGGGACCTTCAAAAAAGCCTTTACCACAATAAGCACAAGTGTGAGACTTCTTCCCAGTATGTGTCTTTTTGTGTTTGTAGAGAGTTTTAGCAGTAGTGACTACCTTGTGACATTCGTCACATTCATAATGTTTGTTACGTATGTGTGCATCTTGAATGTGATCCTGCAGATAGCGTGCATGTTTGAACGACCTGGGGCACAGGTGACACAGGTGCCTTTCTTTTAACTGGTGCACTCTGTACTTGTGCTCTTTTAATAACTGTTCACTGTTGTAGGCTTTGAAGCATTCGTCACAGTGATAGGATCCAAGTTTTTCACTGTGACATCTTTCTGTATGAGTATGTAGATTCACCACCGAAGCACCACATAGCATACAGATCACCTTGGAATTCCCTTTCACAGCATTTAGATATGCAGACTCTTTTGGATGTTTTATACTTATATGAACAGATAGATTTTTCTTGGATGTAAACCACCTCTTGCACAAGTTACACTGATCATTTCTTATGATCGTTTTCCTTTTTGTTTCTGCTTTAAGACGAGATATATAGTTTTCAAAATTATTATCTTTCTGATGTGCTCTCTGGACATGTACAGCAAGTCTATTTCTTGCTAAAGTTTTCCCACAAATTTCACATTCTGCAATTTCCACATTTAATTTTTGCTTGTTATTCTCTAGATCAAAATTCCCCACCTCGACTGGTCCTAATCCCTCTACATCTTCAGTTGATACTAAACTGCTCTCACAGACCTTTGAACTATCATAATCTAAGAATTCCCCTTTTATTTCCTTAAGCAGTGTAGAAGGTTTCTTCTGTCTGGAACTCCTCCGTCTGGCAAATGTCTGAACATCATCCACAGATCGACTTTTCTCTTCGTCTACATCCTTACTTTCTATAGGCACTGCTTCTGTTTCAATGATACCTAGAATATAACATATAATTTACTCATACTTCCAATACAAATTTGAGTGTATATAGCTATATGAAGGCTTTAACAGCCAAGGAAATAGTGAACTACAAAGCACGACAAATTCCATCACATTTACACAACAGTAAGCACAGATGGAAAGAGAACAACTGTTGGACTTTTACAATTTTTATTTATTTTATAAAAATGATAATGAACTTCTATTTCTTACTCACCATCATTATATGATGAAGGTTCAGCTGAATAACTTTCAAGGTGACTGACAGTCTGTAAATGATGTAGTTTGCGCTTTTTGCTTTTAGTCTTCTTTGTTAGTCTTGTGACATTGTCCGTTTTATGACTTAAAGTGTTTGGAGCAGCATTTTCCTCTCGATATCCATCTTTAAATACTTTCCTTTCCTCTTTTGTTCTGACAATTTCACTAATACGAAGTATTTTGCAACAGTACCTTTTTTCGAAATCACTGGCTATATTGCCAGAAAACATTAATTTTAAGCTTGGTGGCTTCTCGGGAACAGACTCGGTGATCTTTTGAATTTCTATTCGTCCATTCTCATGATTTTGCTCGTCAAGTGACGTGTAAGATATAATACTTTGCGTGCTTTGGCTGTCTAACTGAGATATACACTGAAAGAATGTCTCTGGCAACCACAGCTCTAAACCAGACACGCGATTTTCGGTGTTTTCCATGGACAAAAAAAGTTTGAAGTTTACTCGCTGTCTGAATGTTTTCGGTCGTAGTGGTTAACGAAAGAGGTGCCCGGATGAACAAGATAAGCCGGTACCTAAACTTGCCCTGAGACGAAAGAGGGGAAACTGTGACGTCATGCCAGGTCATGTTCGAAACCTAGTCTACTTTGTGTAAACGTTATTAATTAAAAATTGTAACTTATTTATTTATTTATTTATGAAACGATGTACTCATTTGTCAATGTCCACAACTGTACCTTATTTATGGAGGTGCATATGTCAGTAAAGCAACCACAATCTGAATCATAAATATGCCCCTACACATAACGAAACCGAAAAAAGCCGGAAAAATACCACCTGATCAACATAGGCCTATGACTTCACTGGAAATGCCACAAATGATAAGGATATAAGTGCGCTCTACCGCTCATATGAACATCAGACCATTGCATAACATTTAAAGATGCAAGATACACATAGGCCTACGCTAGAAATGACACCAGAGGAAGGTGGAGTTATTTCCACAAGACGCCGTGATGAACGGCGGCATATCTTGCTTTCGTCGACCGGGGAATCAGTGGTCGAGGCTGACAAGGTAAATTAAACATAAGATTTCCTTAAATTTCAGCTGTGGCATTTGAAAGTGTTCTTATTTCTCTTACGATTCTCTGACCGATTTCAGATACTGATAGCGTGTTGTTTCATACGATAAGTATGGGCCTATGTAGACCTACTAGTTAACAGTAGGCTACTTAGTAACCCAAGCTTATATATTCCCTCATATAGGCCTACTGAACCTTGGGTCTACCCTCTGATATATCAGTGACCCACTAAAATACAGTACAGTAGGCCTAAGACTGTGCGTCGGAGAGAGAACTAAAACGTCATATAGTGCTCAGTGACCGGAGTGACCTACGTTCTCTACTACACGAAATCTGGGCAAACCTGCCGCTATATTATGAAAGCGGGCACCTTCCAGACCTTCAAACGGCACCTGGCAGGACTCGGTTAATGGTTGCGTCTTGCAACCTGCAAGACGCAACCATTAACCGAGTCCATTAACCAAGGCAACTAGCAACCAAACCTCACCAGAAGTAGTCCGACAACGCAACTGATTTTCTGGCACGTAGTTGTCGAAAAATTGTACATTTTGTCATATGAAGCATTTTCAAAGAAACATGTGAGCGATGAGTAATCTAGACGAAACCGAAAAGGCAATTTTCATTCGTTAGTGATCCAAGCTAGACGACAGGGCAATGTCTTTATTATTCGTTAAAGGGACCGTCAGCAGGAGATCGTCACCGATCAGATCGAGACGAGAAGGGAATTTTTCTATTTGTTCAAGGGACTATATTAGCGGAAGATCGTCAGGGGAAAACCTGCACATTTTTTATGACTCTCTATTTTAAAAATCAAATTTAATTTTTAAATTATTTTCAAAGGAATCAATTCTGATAAAAATAAGCCATTAAATTGATTATGTTGATGAACTAAAACATTTTTTTTTCAGATCTTTTCTATTCCAACTTTAGGCATTGATATCAGCGAGGTGTACAGAAATGGAACTTATTATTGTATGGTACACGCTGTCAATGAAGACAAAGGTTTGGGATTACAGTGAGTACATCTTATTGGTGATGGCTGTCTGCATTAGTGGTGGATCCAGGATTTCAATTTCAAGAGGGTTATGTATTCAAGCGCCCGGGTTAAGACTAAATGACGCTATTCACCTATAGTCTACAGTTAAGCATATTTCAACTATATCCTATTTATTTATTTTCTATATTTTCCTGATTTATTAACTGTTATATTTGTATTTCATTTAAATTTAGGAAAAATGACGAAATACTCGCCATACGACTCGAAAAGGAGTTTGTATCTCTTTCTAAAGATATCGCGGAACTTTTCAACAAAGACGTCGTTGAGATGGATACTTTTGTGTTGGTAAGTTATTCAAGCTCGTTTAAAATTTCTTATGGACTCCAGACCATGGGCGTCCGCAGAAAATTTTCTAGGGGGGGGGGTCAAAGTCATTGAAGGGGGAGAGATAATGATTGGCTGGGTATCCGCAATAAAAATGCAGTTCCCATTGAGATCCCCCCCCCCCCCGGGACGCCTATGCCCCAGACCTCAATTGAAGAGACTCACAGCGCATATTCTAGGCCTGTTAGTTTCCGCAATTGTACAAGACAAAATAACAGTAAAGGTACAATGAATCGTACAGATTTTAGGTCGCTTAAAAGATGTATTGACCCGATTTCTCTTCTTTAGTTTTTGTACACGGTTAAAAAAACACAGAGAAATATAGCAGACAGGATAAAGCATTTAAAGATTATTTACAAGTGTTTTTTTTTTCGTCTTACTCTTGCAGCCAAATCATAAGAAACAATCAAAACTATGTATTCTAAAATAAATAAAATAAACAAAAGACATTTGTTTTCCTGATTCCTTTGTTTGAAGAACGTGCTGCATTATTTTGCTTTTGTTGCGCTTCATAGATAATTCGCAGACTCAATAAAGAATCGGAAGAGGAAGTAGAATTCCTTTACTACAAAATCGAAGTTAAAGTTGACATTTTGAGGGGTAGAGGTACGTTTTCACGTTCTCTTTCCAGAAAAGGCCTTATTCCCTAAACTAACCAATAAAAGCAATTAAATTAAAGAAATAATTTGTAATCGGAATATTGGTTTATTGCATAGTGTAAGAATATAAAACATTGGATTTTTAACTTATTAGCTAACTAAATTCACTAAAGTAAATGATTTAATTCTGTTGTTTGTGTTTTGCAGGAGGAGAGGATATTATAAACTTCGTTGTGTCGAGATCGCTGCTTGCAGTGATTGACATCGTCATTCCCGGTCACGGAGAGATATCTGATGTCAAATCCGGCACTGTTACAACTTGCAATATCAAAAGCCTGCAGTCCGGAGATTTCATAGCACCAAACGCCAGTGGTCAACCTGTTGACACCCCTCATCAGCGTAAGATTTCGGATCGACATTTTATGTTCGTTTTTCATTAATTAAAAAGCCCTTTTTTTTCGCAGGGAAAACGATGGTGATGGTTTACAATGTAATACTTGCTGCTTTTCAACTTTTCTATTTCTTTTATTTCTTTTTCTTATAAGAGAAGCGTTTTTTCCGTTTACTTATTGGACGTGAACTTAGCTTGATTCCACACCAAAAACTAGCATATTCTTTTCAATCATGGAGTATAAAGCATTTTAGTTCGAAATTAAACAATATCCGTAGCAGTGGTAGTAGCAACAATAACAATTCAGAAAAGTCTTCTCTTTTAGACAAACTGCAAGTTTTGTCTTATTCGGGAACCGACAACAGACGAGATCAAGATGGAAACGTTGTTTATGTGTTTATCATAAAAGACTCATCGAACGGCCACGTGCTGTGTGTTGACGGTGATGGAGTTAAGTTTGAGGTAATTTGAACAATCAATTTAATGACTTCTCTTAAGTTATTGAATCTGATAGATTCCTTTTGGTCGGACGGTTTTTTTTTTTTTTTTGTTATACAGCGCACGTTAAAATACATTTTATTGCATTGTTTTAAATGCTGACAACTTCAAATTCAAAGATCGTAGTCCACACTCGTACTCAATAAACATTCAGTTGTTTATTGTTTAGAGAAGAAGTTTATTCTAGGCAATATTCATGCAGTGTTTTAAGAGTTAGACGAAAATGGTTAACAAAATTTCCAAAGTAATTAAGACTCTGAGACGAAGCAGAATATGTAACAGATTCGATAAAGTATAACTGGGTGGGTTCAACAATGAAAAGGGCCCTTGAAATTGCAAATATTAAAGCATTCTCATTAGTGACTCATATTTTCTCCAGGGAACAAATGTGCCAAACAGTGCGGAGATTCGATCAAAGACAACTGTGCAGAATTCGTATTTCCTCGGTCGCCGATACAATGAGAATATCTGGTACTTCGAATCCCTGATTAAACCAGGTAGGCCCTACTCTCTCTCTCTCTCTCTCACACACACACACACACACACACACACACACACACACAGACGCACAAACTATTTTTTTACCCTGAGGACTTTTTGCTATAAATCTTTTGACACAAAGATCATGCTCTATCCGATGTACAACGCCTTTGGGATTTTCAGGTTACTTTCTCAACAGCACAGACACCGAGGTCACACTCAAAAAGTTACACATCAATACGCGCCAACCGCTTGAGCAAGATGTGTTGTTCCAGTTGTTTCGTCGAAACGAAAGAGGGCGCCACAAGCTTTTGACCATGACTGGCAACGAATTTGTTGAGGCTGAGGAAGACCACGACCGTGTCAACAAGCCCATGTGGAGGGAATGTTTTGGTTTTTTATGTTGTTGTCGTCGTTATTAACGCTCGAGCTTGCGTTGTTTGCTGTGTTATGTGGACCACAGTCACCCCCGCAGATCCTAACTTTCAGTAGACACTGAAAGCTAACCTACCGTACAAGCCGCACGTGGGTCTGATTAATTATTGGCCAGTTCGTGAACATTTGATGTTACATAGACAATGCTTTGAAGCGATTTCAAGAGTATCTTTATTTAAAATGAGTTTTGAAATCGCCTTTTTCAGTTGAATTTCGACGTGTGAAGTTGTTGCATGGTATCATTTCTTTTTTATGCAGTTAGGGTATAGGTTATCAAAGAAAGTTGAGATCTGGTAATAAAAGGTCTACATAATGGTTGTTTGGACGAATTTTAAAATTATTAAGTATATATTTGACGACAATGACTAAGTAAGCATGTGATCATTTCATGGATATCAATCAAAAAAAGGTATTTCTGGCATTTATTTATTTATATTTTATATATTAGAACATTGATTATATGACTCAGTATTTGCCATAGCATTTATTATTTTCGTATTGACTCAGACGCCTTTTAGGTGTCTCTTTAAGATGACTGATTTTTTTCTTTTCCTTTTTCATAATGGCAGCGAATGACAGTGGGACCGGTATTGCTTTTTCAGTTATGTGTTTAGTTGACGTCAGAATGGAAAAAACTGATTGATCTGCCAGAATTAAGTGGTTTATCAAAAGAAATGGTAGGAATACGTGACTGCAATGGAAAGTAAATTTTTTTCTTTGGTATTAGCTGAATCTTAAAAACATTGACAAACTCGAATCAAAAGTTACCGGTGCTAAGAAACCGAGCGTCTGTGTAACCTGGGGCCCACCAAGGTGAAGGGCCTAACAGAGTGTCCGCCCTCCATATATAGCTTAGCATTAGCGTGACTAAATGAGTCAAAACCTTAGACGGTTTTTTCCTGCGTACGGATGGATGTGAACCAGACCCTATATCGCAGATTACTGTCTCACATGACACTGATCCATTCCGAGTTATGAGTCTACTGACTTTATATTTGTATTAATCGTAGTATTAGGTTGTAAAATGTGTTCCATTTATCTTTTTTATACAATAGCAGCGATAAAATTTGTATTTTTACTGTTTGTGATAAAAGTGCATGATAAGAGATGAATGATGCATATGTTATACATGTGCACGTGTTTAGAACGTGTCCCAAAGCACTCATAGTACCTATCTTGAATGTCTCTAACCAGTGTTAAAACGTTCTAGAACAAATAGGCTTAACAAGTGCCAAATAATATGGGGTGTGGTAGCATGGCCAAATATCATCTTCCAGGTCACTGCATTTTGGAAAACAAAAGTCTTTCTAAAATCAAACTCCTTCAATACGAAATAACATGTATAAGTTGCTACGTTTGGTGTCATTGGGGATCGGTTGGCAGACGCCCGAGCCCACCCGTTTCCTATACATTATACTGCTAAGTACCCCCTTTGCATCACTTCTGTCCTCTCAGTGGTGTTTTTGCAGCATCTTATGTTTTTTCAATTATATTCAACGTGTGTGTGTATATGCTTTTGACAGACTTTGAAATATGTCCTTTTTCATTATTTTTGTATTTTCTAAAATTGATGCCAGTCTTTTTTTAGTTTGTTTCCCCGGCTATGAATGTGGGGGTCTAATGATTTTATGCCTGGCGTTATTGTAATTAAGTTCATTCTATTACAATAACGCCAGGCATTATTGTAATAAAGTTCATTTTGCTTTTTTTTTTCAGAAAATAGCAGCGGCCGAGCTGCCGTTTCATTTGCTGGTCAGAATGTTATACTATTTTATACCGTGATACGTCGTATCACATATTATGAAAGTCATTTTTTGTGCGATTAGTGTCAATAAAATAATAACCACCAGCTGCACGGAAGATTGTATGTTTTTTTCATCATTTCTATATATATATATATATATATATATATATATATATATATATATATATATATATATATATATATATATATTCGTGTTGACCTTATCCGTCCATATGTGCGCAGACAAACGACCCCAACCGGACTTTGGTTGATTGTGATACTGCATGTACGAAGAGCACAGAGAAACTTTTTTCTAGATGTTAACTCTGGTTATCTGTTCTGTGGTCGGCGAGGATTTTACCAAAAACTAGGTCCTCACTCAGCTGGCCCCTTAACTTCAGAGTAATAACAGAGTAACTCAAGCAAACCCACTGACACTGGGACAGCACGCGAGGTACGGGATCTAACTCTGGAAAAGACTCTGATCTTTTGAATTTCTATTATTCCATTCTCATGATTTTGCTCGTCAAGTGATGTGTAAGATATAATACACGTCACTTAAGCAAAATTATGAGAATGGACTAATATATAATACTTTGCGTGCTTTAGGTGTCTAACTGAGGTATACACTGAAAGAATGTCTCTGGCAACCACAACTCTAAGCCAGACACGCAATTTTCAATGTTTTCCATAGACAAATAAAAGTCTTTGATTGCACCTTATTTGAAACTGAATCATACATGCACATAACGAAACCGGAAAAAATAGCCGGAAAAATGCCACGTGATCAACATATCACATATGACTTCACTGGAAATTCCACAATCGGTCAGTACAACGGATGTAAGTACGTCCTATCGCTCATATGAACATCAGATCATTGCATAACATTTAAAGATGCAAAATACACATACGATAGAAATGACACCAGAAGAAGGTGGAGTTATTTCCACAAGACGCCGTGATGAACAGTGTCATGTCTTGCTTTCGTCGACCAGGGAATCGGTAGTCGAGGATGGCAAGGTAAATTAAACGATGAGAGTTTTCCTACATTCCAGTTGTGGCATTTGAAAGTTATTGGCTTAATTCTTATTTCTCTTACGATTCTCTGTCCGATTTCAGACTCTGATATCAATAAGATAGCGCGATGTTTCATTACACGCGACATGCAGACCTATAGGCCTACATGGCCCTAATAGTACTAGTGCTAACTCAAGCTTATATATTCCCACATAGACTTTGGGCCCACCCTCTGATATCATGGACCCACTAAAATAGTGTACAAAATCACACTGTACGTCGTGGAGAACACTAAAATATCAAATACATAATGCACGCCGAAAAAAAAGTGCTCAGTGACCGGAGTGACCTACATTCGGCACAAAAAAGTGTAGGCCCTAAACGAAGTCTAAGCAATGTTACCGTTAAATTATGAAAACGGACACCTTCCAGACCTTCAAACGGCACCCGACGGGGCTCGGCATTATATTAATGTTGTGTTTTCAACAGACAACCAAACCTCACCAGAAGTTGTCCGACAACACAACTGATTTCCTGGCACGTAGTTGTGCCGAGGCACACTGTCTGAAATTTGTGCATTTTATCATTTAAACCATCTGCAAACAAACGTGATCGATGAATAATATAAACGAAACTGAAAGAGCGATTATCTTATTTGTTAGCGATCCAAGCGAGACGACAAGGTAATTTTCATATTTGTTCAAGGGACTTTATTAGCGGAAGATCATCAGCGGGAGACCCGAAGGTTTGGTTGCGTTCATTAGCAACTGAGTGAAAGATGCTTATGATTTGCACGAGCAAAAATTTATTTACATATTAAGCAGGCTGAGATAGTACCACCTAACTACTGAGTGATAGGGCCTAATTTGGCATAAAAATTCACGTGCTCTAACAATTCCGACTGCAACCAAAATACAAACTACACAATCTGCAATTGAATTTTATTTGAGAAAATATTAATCATCATTTTTACTTTTAATCCCCCTTTTGGGATTTTTAAAATTATTTTATCTATTTTTTTTTTTTTATCTATTTCGTTATTGAACAAAATGAAAAAAATTACTGCTCGAATAATTTTCCGATCACGTCACACACACCATTACGTTGGTCTGGGATTATGATCTGTTAGTCCGCGGATTAACATGCTCTGAATGCGCCCTAACACATTTGTTACTTGTCTTAATTTTTAAAAATCAAATTTAATTTTTGAATTATTTCCAACGCAACCATTTCTGATAAAAATGTGCTATTGAATAGATTGTGTTGATGAAATGAGACTTTTTTTCAGATTTTTTCTGTTCCAAACTTAGGCATTGATATCAGCGAGATGTATAGAAATGGAACTCATTACTATATGGTACACGCTGTCAATGAAGACAAAGGTTTGAAGTTACAGTGAGTATATCTTATTGATGATAGTTATCTGCATTAGTGGTGAATCTAGGGTTTCGATTTCAAGAGGGTTATGCGGTCAAACGCCCGGGTTAAGACCCTGATGACGTTATTCACCTGTGAGATAATAGTCTACAGTTAAGCACATGCAAATTAGGCCCTATTCAATTATTTTCCAAATTTCCTCATTTATTTACTGTTGTATTTCTATTTTACTTTTATTCAGGAAAAATGACGAAATCCTCGGTATACGACTCAAAGAGGGCTATGTATCTCTTTTTACAGGCCACCCNCAGTCATTTACTCTCCCCCAAAGTATTGATTCAGTAGGGGTGACACTTCTATTGTCCAGTGTGTGTACTAAAAAATAAAAACAGAATGACAGATCATGTTTTGCTGATGACACCATCGATGTCATTTGTCTTTATTTTTCACGAACAGCGCAATACATATCGCTTCCTTGCTCAGTTTTTCTTTTGATTGAAGAACGTAATATAAAATACAACTTTCTCACTGCATTATTTTGCTTTTGTTACGTTTCATAGATAACTCGCAGACTCAATAAAAAATCGGAAGAGGAAGTAGAATTCCTTTACTACAAAATCGAAGTGAAAGTTAGAATTTTAAGGGGTAGAGGTACGTTTTCACCTTCTCTTTTCAGAAAAGTCCTTATTTTCCACACAGTAACAAATAAAAGCAATAAAATTAAAGAATAATATGTAATCGGAATATTTTTTATTGCATAGTGTTAGACAATATAGCATCTGATTTTTAACTTATTAGCTATCTAAATTAACTAAACGAAATAATTAATTCTGTTGTTTGTGTTTTGCAGGAGGGGATGATATTATAAAATTCGATGTGTCGAGATCGCTGCTTGCAGTGATTGACATCGTCATTCCTGGTCACGGAGAGATTTCTGATGTCAAATCCGGCACTGTTACAACTTGCAATATCAAAAGCCTGCAGTCCGGAGATTTCATAGCACCAAACGCCAGTGGTCAACCTGTCGACACCCCTCATCAGCGTAAGATTTCGGATTGACATTTTTATGTACTTTTTGTATGAATTATAAAACCGCTTGGACATTTCTGTTCACAGTTACGTAGGGATGACGACGATGATGGTTCTATATTTGTTGCTTTTCACCCTATCTATTTCTTTTATTTCTTTTTTCTTATAAGAGAAACCTTTTTTTTTTTCGTTTAACTTATTGGACGTGAACTGAGCTTGATACCAAATCAAAACTAGCATATTTTGTATAAAGCATTTTTATTTCGAAATAAACCAATATCCGAGGTTCGTAGCAGTGGCACATGTAGCAACAATAATAATTCAGAAAAGTCTTCTCTTTCAGACAAACTGCAAGTTTTGTCTTATTTGGGAACCGACAACAGACGAGATCAAGATGGAAATGTTGTTTATGTGTTTATCATAAAAGACTCATCGAACGGCCACGTGCTGTGTGTAAACGGTGATGGAGTTAAGTTTGAGGTAATTTGAACAATCAATTTAATGACTTCTCTTAAGTTATTGAATCTGATAGATTCCTTTTGATCGGACGTCTCTTTATTATACAGTGCACGTTAAAATTAATTTTATTGCATTGTTTTAAATGCTGATAATTTCAAATTCAAAGATCTTAGTCAATAAACATTCGGTTATTTATTGTTTAGAGAACAAGTTTGTTCTAGGAGATATTCATGCAGTATCAAAGAGTTAGATAAAAATGATTTTAAAGAAATTCCCGAAGTAATTAAGACTTTGGGAGCAAGCAGAATAAGGAACAGACTCGATAAAGTATAACTTGGCGAGTTAAAAAAAATCGCTCGTGAAAATGCAAATATTAAACCATTTTCATTATTGACTCAGGGGACAAATGTGCCAAACAGTGCGGTAATTCAGTCAAGGACAACTGTGCAGAGTTCATATTTCCTCGGTCGACGGTACGATAAGAATATCTGGTTCTTCGAATCCCTGATTAAACCAGGTATTCTCTCTCTCTGTCTCACTCACGCACACACAACACACAAACACACGAAGGATCGAACTGATTTTTTTACCCTGAAGACTTGCGATTCGCTATAATTCTTTTAACACAAAGATCATGCTCTATTCGATGTACATTGCGTGTGGGATTTAAGGTTACTCTCTCTCTCTCTCCCTCTGTGTGTGTGTGTGTGTGTGTGTGAAAGAGACACACACACACACACACACACACACACACACACGATCAAACTAATCAAACTAACACAAAGATCATGCTCTATCCGATGTACAATGCCTTTGGGATTTTCAGGTTACTTTCTCAACAGCACAGACACCGAGGTAACACTCAAAAAGTTACACATCAATACGCGCCAACCGCTTGAGCAAGGTGTGCTGTTCCAGTTGTTTCGTCGAAACGAAAGGGGGCGCCACAAGCTTTTGACTATGACTGGCAACGAATTTGTTGAGGCTGAGGAAGATCACGACTGTCAACCAGCCCATGTGGACGGATGTGGACTACAGTCACCCCTTCAGTCACCGTTTCTGTTTAATTCGGTGCCCACTGAAAGTTCACCTACCGTACTAGTCGCACGTGGGTCTGATTAATTATTGGCCAGTTCTTGAACATCAGATGTTACAGAGACAATGCACTGAAACGATTTCAAGAGTATCTTTATTTAGAAATGAGATTTGAAATCGCCTTATTCAGTTGATTTAAAACGTCTGTAGTTGTTGTAAGCAACGGCTGTAACGGAACTTTTTTAAAGATTTATAGTTTAAAAGAAAACGTATGGAGCCGTATATCGCTTTATCTATCAATCTTCATAATGTAATAAATGGAATGAATAGCTGTAGAAATAAGGTTTCTTTTGATATGTCACATGATGGGATAATTGGTATGTTACGCAGATATAGACGGTTCTTGGCACCCTACACCCTGTCTCCCTTTAAGACTGCGTCTGAATTTTCCTTTTTGAAGGAGCGTGAAGCCTAAAACGATTCTTCTTTTAGTGCTCTTAGACTGTTTATTCCTGTTTATTTAGAATAAAACACGACGTTTTTGTCAATCACATTTTCGATTTGCATTTTCCCTTTTTACTTGTAGTCACTCTGCGAATCAATATAATACGTTTTGAGGATATTCCAGTCACGTGGCCACAATGAACCTATAATGCATATCAACGAAATTATCTATGACTCACCTCGTGGGAAATCCCGGTCAAGCCTTTTTCATTTGCTGCATTCATACGACACCACAGAAAAGCTGGATACCATCGATGGTTAAAGTCTTAAATCTATGAGCTGTTGCCAAACACGGAACAAAATGAAGGATAAAACAAAGCCGAAAATTTCGCGTGATTTTAGTGTTATCAGCACTACCAGTACGCTCATGGAGCGACCCAAGCTGTCTGAGATAATACAACAGGTCCGGTGCGAAGAGGAGCAGAGGTTGTGCTATCTAGAAGATGAGGTAAATGACTTTGAATTCGGTGCAAACTATTCGGAAAGTGGTTTGAATATTTAAAACAAATAACCTCTCTTGTTGTTTGACAGCTTGCTTGGATAAAGTTTATACATACATAGTATGCGAGTTAATACGTTCTCCCTTTCTTCAAAGAGCCATTCAAGTCTCAATCGTAGAAAGTTTCGTTCTCGCATACAGTCGTATAAGCTTAGATCTAAAGGTTAAAGGATGGAAATTTTTCTACGGTTGCAGAAATGTACATGTATAATAAATGAAGCGCACAGGACACTAGTTCCGGAATTTTTGTGGTTATAGTTATACCATAGCTGTTTTGTTTTCCTTACATATCCGGGTTTGTTTAGTGTGGGTGCATATTTGCTCAGCGCCAGTCCTCTATTCTTTGAAAGTGTCTTACGCAAAGGCAAGGATCAGGTGTATATTTGACATTTGGTTGTCATATATTTAATTTGATTTTTAATACTGATATCTACACATATTAAGTCGATGCGTGATGGGATATGCGACTTTTTTTGGCGGGGGGGGGGGGGAATGATCTAGATCTGTTAGGAAAAAGAGGCATTTGACTTTAACTTCCCTAAACCTAGGACCCCAACACAATGTTAATCGGTTAGAATGTTTTTCTTTCAATTGCAGTGATTTCTAAAGATATAAATAGGGAGTGTTTTTTAAATAAATCATGAGCATAGATATAGTTGTTATCATTTTTCGGAAGGTGTGTTTCATGAAATAGTGAATTTTTCTCGTCAGTGTTTTTATTGCACTAATTTATTTGACTAATATCGGTATTTTTAGCAACTGACGTGAGGGTTTTTAACCTGTATTGCGTTTTTGAAAATGTTATTGATTGGAATAAAAATAGACATCGGGTAATCAAAGCTTTAGATGGACAAAATGGCGTATCCAAGAACTCTAGTATCTAATGATCATTTGTTTTATTTATTTACTTATTTAATTTTGTGGAGAGCATCTAATGCTTTTAGCGCTTTGCCTCCATTTCTTTCGAATAAACGTTATTAAAAAAAGTATCTAGATAATGACAGTAATCAGTGCTTTAACATTTCAGAATGGTGACCATACCCTCAGGTGCCACGATTTTCTGAATGTCAAATTCCAAGAGGTCAAACTGCCTGACTGTCGACCGTTTCTGGAAGTCCACGGCACGAACCATCACGACGAGGAAGATGGAGCACGGAGTTTAGGATCCCAATTAAGGTAGAATTCCATCAATCATTTGGACGATTTCCAAAACTGTAGGGCCTACTTTTAAAAACGCGTATTTTACCTTTTATCATGTTCATGAAAATATAAAGACACTTAAGGTCGGAAATTAATGAGGGGAAATACTATCAAATGAGTAGAATCGACAACATGATCGGCGGTTGAGGGCGGCGTTTAGATGACTCTCTTCTCTAAATCCTTAATGTCAATCTCTCAAAAGTGGACCGGTCCAGTTTAGTGTGCCGCTTGATGCGAAAAGGACTTGTAATTTGTTTACTATTGCAGAGCAAATGATGAGCTCTTAGGAATCATTGAGGGGCCAGATAAAATGAACGATGAAGTTACAGCTGTCCTCGACATGGGACCATCCGAATTTATTGAATATGTTCAAGAATCCGTCAAAGAACTGGAGGAATTCATAATGGTATGTCGCTCTGTCGCTTTTTTACATCAACTACCCAACCGCGCAGCTTGGATTTTTCATTGCTTGAATTTCTCGTAGTTATCATTTTTTTTAACCTTATCGTTAAAGAGTTGTTATTTGTATAATATAATCGAGTTCATTTCCTCCTGTCGATTTATTTTGGTCGCTTATCATCTGAAAATTGATTTTACGCCCACTTCACTTATATACTCTTATTTATTGGTAACATTTTCAGATCTTTCGACGGAGAGAAAAAAATCCCACCAATGAAGCAAGACAATTCATCTACTTCAAACTTACCATCCAGATAAATCACACTGGTAAGCTGCTTTTATAAGCATTAGAATTAGATTAACTTTGAGGTGTTATGAAATTAATTGCATACCAAAATACTTGTTGCACAATAGGAGAAATGGCCATAAATTGTGCCATAAATTGTGACTATGTCTAGTGAAAAATCAATCTGTATTCGTGTTGCATTTCTTTGGCAATCATGTTGTCACCACGTCTTTGTAAAATCCTAGTATTTTCATCAGTTGATTAAAAGAAATGGGTCAAAGATTTTGCTCAAACTCTTACTGTTGCTTTCAGCTTCCGGGTACCACGAAATAACCCGAATTAGCTGGGAGAGGCTGGAAGCAAGTATTGTCATTGATGATGGTGATAAAATATGGGACATCGAACCTGAGCCAACGTCTTCCACTTACTATGTCCAGTGTGCAGCTAACGGACAGTATTTGACACCATACGGATTAACGGAAAAAGAACGTATGTAAAGTTACATTCTTTTCTTAAACTGAATTGAGTTTCATGAATTAATGTGCACGATTCTCTCTCTCTCTCTCTCTCTCTCTCTCTCTCTCTCTGTGTGTGTGTGTGTGTGTGTGTGTAAGTTATGGTGATGATGTTTTTGTTTTTATTTTCATTTTATTTATTTCAACGTCCATATTATTTGTAGATCAGTTATTTATATCAAGTTACCATGGGCACCATGGAAGGACTGGAGAAATAGAAAATGTCGTAGTCATCGAAGACTATGAACGGGGATATATACTAGAAGCTTTTCCCAGAAGTAAAACGGTGATTTTCAACCCTCAGGTATTACAAAGATATCAAGTGTCAGTGTTTAACCTGTAAATGTTACTGATATTCTTGTCACTTGCATTTGGAGTTTTTCAGAATCGATTTAAGTTGATTTAAAGATCGAATGAGTGTCGCTTGCATTAATATTTCATTCACAATGTGTTCTAAGGATTGTCAAAGACGTTTATTAAATTAAGCCAATTTGCAATGGATTTTTACGAGTTTTTCGACTTATTAATAATAACTATTTTCTTTCATTCACAGACTAGCTCCGATGGTGCGGTTAGCTTAAGCAATGACACTCCTGCTGAGGAATGGATGTTTAAATGCATGCGCATACGGAAAAATGTCTTCTGTTTAGAATCTTTAAAGTTAAAAGGTATTCAACGAATTATTTCAATTTCGCAATAGAACACACACAAACGCACGCGCGTTACTGGGCAAGATGGTATTAAAACAAAAATTTTCTCAAAGTTAACGTATTGGACGGCGATGAAACATCAATATAAGGTATTTAAGCGAAAGTAAGTAACAAGTTCGAGGTTGTAGTAGTAAATTGGAAAGTCTACGTCAGTCACAGACAGATCATTTTAAGTATTTAATAATAAATAAGAAAAATGTGTCACCCTTATTCATGTGTTTCAGATGTTAGTGAATGATGTAAAAGCTTTATGTTTTTTATGTATATATTTTCAGGGTATTTCGTCAAGGTTAATGGCAACAAATTAATTTTGCGAAAGGACGTGGATTTTCAAGATCCCGAGTTTCAATTTGAATTTTATGAAGTGAAAAAAGTGATGCCTCATTACAGAGAGTGGCCATCTTCTTCCTATCCAAATGAAACGGTCGACAAAGATATAGAAGAAGATATAGACGGTTTTGAGGTTATGATTAAACCAGAGGAAACAAAGCCCGTGGAAAACGGTACTACTGGGACTAATAACGATTCTGGGCCAGTAGAAACTAACCACACAAAGCCTGATATTGTGCCTGGGCCAATAGAAACCGAGGACACAAAAAGTGATATTGTGCTTGGACCAGAAGAAACTGACGATAGAACAAGTGGTGTCAAGCCTAGGCCAGTGAATACAGATGAAATGGTATTAAGTCCATTGAAACCAGAAGACAATTTGAGAATCCCAAAGAGAAGTCGATTGAAAGCGTGTTTCAGCTGTTGTTGGACTTTTTTGAAGAAAAGAAATCGCTAAGTAACATCATTGAAGACTGACACTGTTTATCGAAACTATGTCTACGGCGAAATAATGTAATTGATTACTGACTTTTGCTTCAGTGTTCAATCTAATATTTTTACAATTGTGTACAGAACTTGTAGATGCAGGGTCCCTTAATGAAAAAGTAGTGCGTCCTTACACGCTTGTTTATGTTAACAGTGACTTGTAAATATTTGTTTTTTCTTTCTTCTTTTTTTTAGATTTATTTATGTCAATAAATTCGGGCACAGACTCGTAATGCACTTTTTATCCCGCTGTTGTTATTTTTTGTGTAATATTCAACGCCTTTCAGTTTGATAAAGATAAAACATTTACGTAGTCGAAGAATATATCCGTAGTTCGTGAAACCAACGTGGACTAAACCATTATATCCGGGAGTATAAGACACCTTTCAATAAGCAACCGGAAAAGTAAGTGCAGCTCTTGAATTCCTCTTCTGCGAAATGAATTAATGTAAGTAGGGCTTCTTCCTTGTTCCGTCATCATAATACAAAAGAAAAGTCTTGAGAGGAGAGTGTTACCTCCGACCAGGATTATTTTCATTCCTGTCCGTTATTTCCTTGTGTCACAGGCCATGATGATCTCTTTATCTCCTCTCTATTTCTGTGCGTCATCCCCTCAAATGCCCCAATTTAATGTTATTATATGTTTTTACCTAAACAAATATTAGATCTTGGTTAAAAAAGAAAAAAGAAAAAAAAAACGGAAAAACTTCAAACTGTGTGGGTCATCTTGGGCCACGATTTTTTTCACTTTTTTCACTCTCTTGTGCAATAAAGAACACAGTTGCTGTATGGGATTTTATTAGTACAAATTTTAGATAAAAATATAGCTGGATTCAGATCAATTGTATTTCATGATAGATGGGACGTTCTGAACATGCTCCTGTCTAATTTTGCCTTTGTACGCCTACACAGTCACAGTTGGCCTACAATCTAGTCACGCGGAACGTTCGAGTTAAACAACATCACGACAAACAAATGTGTTGGGATGTGCTGTTAAGCTATATCATGATTGTGCTTTTCTCTCTTTCTCGTCGCTATCATGAGTGATCAACAGGCTCATAGTCCCGCTACAATCGTTACAATCATTTATTTTAATTTTCATTGATAAAGGGTTGGAGGATGTTTCTCTTTTCTCTTGTTCACTGACTGTGCTGTCTTGTAAAATATATCATTGCTTATTTAGACCAATATAAATGCATGGCCTATGGGTTCCTAACGCTAGTTATGATGTTATACAGTTTTCGTGTAAACAACCACATTTTATCCTTTCTATGTGGATAATTCTATAACTATTAGGTAAATATGTTTCATACATTTAATTTTTAGAAATCCTAGTTGTTTTTCTTTTAATATTTAGATAAACATTGAAACTCGCATATTAAACAAAGCCAGAAGCGTGATTGGTAATAATAAATTTTGTGTTAAGAACACAGTAACTTCAACACATGTAAAAAAAATCGCGCACAAAAGCTTATTATGGCGGGAGAAGAAAAGGATCCTCAGAATATGTAGTAATATTTTCATGTATTACATGCATTATGCGTAATAGAAGACACTGGGTATTAACTTATGGGAAAAGTATCGAAAACGTGATAAATATATCAGTTAAATTGAACGGAACTACTCGTCGTTCGGTCCTTAGCAGCACTGCCCTCATAATCATTACTACTTTTTTTGTCAAAAGTAAGGAGCGAAAGTTAATATCAAGTCAAATTAGTGAATCGGAGGCATCAGTTTATCTGTACTGACGAATGTAGGTGAAAACAACAAAAAGGGATTATGCAGCTATGATAAACTTGAGTATAAAAAATATGTCTAATAATATTCGTCATAAAGTATTAAAATTTCTAAAATTCTGTGATATAGTGGGAAACTTTTGTAACAAAGTAAAACGATTAATCTTGTAATTGATTGACTTATAGATATTACTTGATAACACGACGTAGGACCACATTAGCGTCATTAGTTTGTTGTATAAAACATTGACACATGATACCACACGCAGCAGCTCACAATGACAAGAGCTGACAATGAACTTAAAATAAATTTTGTCCGAGGCCAAAAAATCCTTTTAAGAATTTGCCTGACATAGAACATTTTAGAAAATGCATCTTGAATGCGATCAAGATCAATTCTAATGGATTTCTTCTGCAACAATCTCCCTGTCCATAAACAGATCTAAAAATGTTCTTTTCGAACATTTTCGAAATGCAATCATAATTTTCTTTGTAACTTTATTTTATATTTATCGAAAAATAAAACGCAATATTTTAAAACGGTATAAGGTCTCAGCCCATTTAGTATAACCGTGATTAGATTGAACGTGTAGAAATAAAACAAGCGGTTTTTAATTTGGTAGGAGTTCACATTTACACATTAAGATCATTGGTCGTTTACACATTGTTTCTTCCTTTCCGTTTATGCACTTAGAATTATGAAATATAGCACCACCGCCTGCTGATTGCAAAACAAACCTCGTCACTTTAGAGACATTATGTGTGCAGGATGATCTATCTATCCACATCCACATGCGTAAGCATAAGATATGAGCTGCGCAGTGCGCATGCTGGTGTTATGACCTTAAACACACTAACATTTACAGAGGTAGGGTTATTTGCACGTCATTCCTCCTAACTACATCGCTCATACAGTAGGCGGGAATACTCCTAGCTGACTCACATATTTCTACGCCCAGCTAACGGGACAGATCGACAGACAGCAAAGAGAACGCTCACTTCACCTGATCCCCAGAGAATATGCCGTGGCAGGTGAGAAAAATTATTCCTAGCGTGACGTTATTATAATACGGTTGCCGCCTTGTTCAGATAGCGATAAGTTGCATTATTCAGGCAAGTAATATGCTAGCTCACGGCATACCAAACTTAAGATTTCTACGTTTAAATATGCGCCTTGAACTTAATATCCGTGTAATGTTATTTACAGACGGAACCGACACAATTTCATTGCGGGTCGTCACATGAATGTCACGATGTTGACAATGACATTATCTCAGATCACTTAAAAGGAGTCCGTCAAAGAAGTCTACTAAGAGTTTATAAAAGAACTTTTGGTTATTCAAGAATATGTTTAACATACATATCCATCTCATTATGTCCCACTGACTGAGACCAATTGTACTATAAAGTGATAAATCAGAAAAAGCACGTTGCATAGGCCTACATTGAAACTCATCAAGGCATGGTATCTTTTTTCATACACGCCGACGTTGTATCTACCTAGAGGTTATATGAGATAGGTGGGAAAAGCGAAAGGTCACCTACTTAATTCCGATCATTTATTATTCTCCACGGCGAAATGAAATTGGTTTTTAACTGCTTTTAGCCATGCTGTCCGGGGGCTAAATACAATGTAGGAAACACCTTTGGGGTGTATATTCAGCCTTTTCGCCTATATACTACCACGCACCATAGTCTCTTTCCATGTAAACGTAGATCCAACTTCTGCCTCGCATTCCTGTCCATATAACATGACAGGAAAAAACCTAATTACATAGCCTCTACCGAAAGAAATTAGATAATAGGCATGTCATCATCTAGGGTTCGACTCTGATGAAAAGTAAGCGTATCTGAATTTCAACCCCTGAAACTAATTTTGCTTACACTGGAGATCACACAGCTGCTTGACGTCTTTAAAAAGTGCGTTCAAAATCAAGTAATTCATGTACAGCTGCTTAAACTGATATGTGCAGTCAGCTAAATTCTGAGCAACGTGTACAGTCTTAGCTCATTTTTGTTCTTGAGTAACAGTTGAAATCTAATAACTTTTGCCAATTTGTGAAAAAGGGAAGGGGCCTGGTCAATTCGCTGTTTGAGAATTGAATTTGCCGTCAATAAGGGGGGGGGGCGAAGTTTATATTTTCTTCTATGAATATTTCTATGATTACTGTTTTGAAAAACAGCAAAAATGACAGAAGCTTTTGAATCAAAATAATTCCCGTTGGTGGTAAAACAATCTGGTTTGGGAAAGTTTATCTAACCTCGTCTGACTTTAGCTGCTAGATTCCCTACGTCTTGTGAAGTCGCCTAATCTGAACAGATATGCTATTCCGATTTTCATTAAAATATTTAGTTACAGTTCTAATTTTGTCACAATGCGTTTGAATCTCCATATAAAAATTATTATCAGCATTTTGTAATCCTGACCAAAGTATATTTTGATTTCTTTTTAGCCACCGCCAACCGAGAAGTGCACCGTATGTGCGAAGTCGGTGTACGCAGCCGAGAGGCTGGAAGCTGGCAAAAAAATATTTCACAAACTTTGCTTCAAGTGTGCTGTTTGCAGAATGACATTAACGTGAGTAAATTCACTGTTGGTCAACACGATCGTTTGCTTGGGCAGTCAGCATGATATGTTTACAAACAACTCCTTTGCGCATATATTACCACACCTGTGTTCAGAATTAACCCTTGTGCGTTAGAAGTAGACTTCCATATATAGACCACTTAAAATAGCGACGGGCATATTTTTCTTTTTGTGGTTTGGCAGTGAAATATTCCAGAACTCCATGTCTGCTTTGATAAAAGTACCAGAAAACACATGCATGTTGACGCATCCCGCATGCCAAGCAAGAAATCTAAGCGATGTTTTCATTGATCTCAAGAATTAATGGTATCGAGCACACCTGCAGTCAAGAAACACGTAGTTTCGATAAGATATTGCATAAAGTGCACTTTTCTTGAACTTTTGGTGCATTTTTTTTTACTGAGGATCTGTTATATGTGATAGGCACAAAGTTCTTGCTTGGTCTGTGAACGTTTAATTGGAAATCAATACGTCTTGAGAAAATTGGTCTAGTTATTGGGATTTATTGTAAGCTTTCGTGACATTATTTTTGTTAACGGGACTTAATTACAATCTCACGACCTTAACAGCACAAAACAAAAGGTAAAGAATACAGCATGGTCGTTGCCTGTTGATTTCACGTGTCGCAATTATTATAATCTTCGTGAGCGATGTGCACATAGGTACAGTCAGCGATTTGCTGACGTAAAAAAACTGCATTAAAACAGTTCTGATCACCTTTTCAGTGGCATATTTGTGTCACTTGTGTTAACCTCCTCCTTTGGTTCCATTCATTCTAAGTTCGAACTCCACTTGATCAGTTTTTGAATTTCGATTGGCCAAAATGACACTTTCGCCATCTGCCGCCATCAGAAGCCTTGTTTTAGGTTTTATTTTGCCTTTTTTATTTCCTTCTTTTTCACATTTGAAAACACTTTGTCAAATCGGGATGAATAGGCACTGCTTTGAAAGCGCTGTAAATCCATTACCTACAAGTACAAGAACCAGTAAAAAATTAAGCGCCAACTGAGCGTCTTGCGTCTTCGAAAACAAGCCTTCCTGTCGGTTATTCAAAGGTCGGATAGGTAAATGGTATATATAGTTTGGTGAAACCGAAGGTATTAGTGTTTCTGAAGAAGTAGAACTTCGATCTTGTAGCAAAATATTAACGTGGCTTGTTTATTCTATTATTTACATTTAATGCTTACCGTCTACTTCATACACAAGTACCGCATGTTGCAAGGTCTCAGCTTATACCCCCCCTATTAGACGTGCCAGTAATCTACATAACCATATAGTCCCTTCTTGTAAATGTTTACATTTAGGCCTATTACATCTTGCAAAGTATACACATACACTTCAACTACCCTCTACCAGGGCGACAGTTTAATTTTTCACAGATATTCACAGATATGTCTCTAGATAAATAGAAAGTCCTTTGGCTATTTTCCATTTTTCCCTATATAATCTGCCCATCCTGGTAGAGGGTACACTTCAACTGAGTAATAAGCCGTGCGTATCTCATCGTCCGATTTCCGCTGCTTTTAAAAGAAGAAATAGGCTCTCGGTAATATTCAGTTTTATATGTATCTACTTTTTTTATTTTTAGAGTTCAAAATTACCATCAGTCGGACGGCGTCCTTTTCTGCAAGAAACATTTCCAGGAAAATGTGGTGCATCCAAACACTCAGGTGGTCAGCTAGTCTGAGAACGGCGCACGTGATTACAAAAGAACGAGGAACTGTAGCATAATCTGATATGCACTTCAACTGAGTAATTGATATTAGCAAGAACCCAGTATATTGGAGCAATATTGCTGATAGAAGCAGAGACCAATTTCCTGGTGCTTTAGATTAGTGCATTTATACATTAAATAATCAAAACAAAGTCTGAGATTATGCATGATATGCAATTATGTTGTTTACCTGAGTTGAGAAATTACATACTGTTTTAAAACTCTTAACGATCCAAACGTGCCCTTTACAGCTTGAACTAGGAGTGACGAGGTCGGTCTGAGGATGGCATAAATCGGCAAAACATGTCAAAACTGCATAAGGCGCAGCTGGCAGCGTGCACATTTCATGGCTTGGCATTTTAAATCGTATTCGAAAGGCATGTATGTATCGAAAATAAGTCACCGTCTTCTTTGACGGATGATCAGATACCAACCTCCAATTTCTTCGAAATATGAAAAGATAAATGATACGTAGACTACGTAGATATTACTGACGGACTCAGGATAATGTTGGCGCGATTTTGTACGCCCACCACACTACCCACCTAGGAAACATTCGAAAACTGTTGCGATTTGAAGCAATTAAATATTTTACATTACAGCACAGTACACTAAAGTATTGTACAGTAGACCTCACATAGCACCGACAGAGGGCCTAAACCAGACGTACCTGTATCATGCGGTACTATGAGATACATGTAGCCCTATATCCCATCGATTTGTAAAGGGTGTCTCTCACACGCCTCCCCATGCGTCGTCCCTGCGGGGGTACAGTCATTAAATCTCGGCTCCATTGGGACGACACATGGGGAGGCGTGTGAGAAGCGGAGAGACTATTAAAAGATTAGGCGGTTTTCCTTTCATGTATGTCCGCCATATTTAGTTCGTGACTTTGTACAGCCATGGATCAACTCGTTGTGAATGCGGTCACAGACTATATAAAAACGGGCAAGAAGGTAGTAAATGCGAGATTTATTGTACGTACATTTTGTGGTTCTTTTCTCCCACGGCTTAAAAAGAGGGAGCTAGATGCAAACAGGAATTGTCTTGATATAAATAATACAGTAAATGTAAGAATTGTTTGTTGTTGTATTTTGTAATCCGTCACCTTCTGTGTCAGAAAAAAAATTTATAACAAAGCCACCATTAAAAGATAAAAGGTATATATACATTTCAAATCTCCCAGTCATATTTCTAAATATTCTGTAAAGCTACTAATCTTTACCCAATTTAAATCATAAAATCGACAACACCCCTCAAATAGAAGTACCCATTGTCAATATTTCATTCTCAAATGTCAGGAAGGCATGGCGACCTAAACGAACCGTGTTATTTATTCATAATTGGTACACATTATCGAATCCAAGAGTATTTTTTCTCTGGGAAATTTAGATTTGTAGAAAAAATCGAGCATAGAATGCCTTTTACAAAAATTATTTTTTTTGCAATGGAAAGGAGTCCGTTAGTTGAGATAAACCGTAATTTTAACTTTTCAGAAAATATCGCATAAAGTACAGAAAATACCATGTAAAAAATCTTTTTTATTTTCTAGCCTTTCGTCTGTGTTAAATTTAGAGATAAAGCAAGTGAAAGAGACGCAAATGGAATTGTTATTATTTACAAATCACGAACAAAATGGGACAAGAAAACATTCTACAGCGTTCTGACCGATAGGATTTTTTTACTGACACCTGACGATGATAAACTATATGTACTGGACATAAAAAATATTTAGTATCTTCTATTAAAAAAAAAAAACATTAAAAACACTTTATTTAATTAATTAAAAACCAAATAAATAAATGAAAATACCAATTAAATTATTTTTGGGATAACATGAAAAATAGAAATGAAACATCGAACTCATTCTATATCTATTGACTAACACAAGTCATTTAACTGTCCATTTTTTTTTTCTTTTTTCTCTAGCTGAACTAATTATTAGAACATTAAGAATCATTCCAAACTAAAGATGTAAAATCTATCTACAGGTAATATACACTAGCATTTATAAAAAAACTAGGTACATTTTGTTGTAAATGAACAAAATCATATCAATAATTGTACAGAAACTAAGTATATAACAATGCACGTTTATAAATGTCTGAACTGTTATCAAAATTTTGAGCACAAATATTTACAACTGTGCAATGCCTTTTAACAATAACCTTCATCACAAAAATCTGTTATCTGCATTTTCGCATTATATACCTGCAAATACCAACTATGTTGATGTGGCATTTTACAATCCAAACTCAATGTTCCAATTTAGATTTCTAAACAATATTTTTGATATTCACCCAAATACATCTTGGCATACAAATATGGCTGGATATGTGGCAGTCATCACTTAGAAACAATTTCAAACAATCTATTGTACTAATTCTTCAACATCTAGTAAAAACCAAACCCCACCTTGTATATATATTTTTTTAATTCTGAAAAGAGAATAATAAATACATGGCCAACTCTCTTGGTCGAAAAAATAAACTTATTTGATCAGCTGCCACAAATCCAGGTTTAATTTTTAAAACTAGTCTTGCATAGCCTCTATTCAATGAGCTTCTTGGCCTTGAAATATCTTCTAAGGTATAAAACTTGCCATGAAGCAAGGCCTAGGAGACAGCACATGGAGAAAATACTGAAGTACAAAACTCTTGAATGGGTGGATTCTGAAAAATGAAGAAAAAATGAGCATTAGAGCCATCACAGATGAATTCAACCTTAACAACAACGACATCGCTAGGGATGAGCCATTTAGTGCACAAGTCTGAAAATATGGCATGTGATCTGGAGGGCCCTCCGCTTCAATCTCAAAAATGATATTTTTGACTCCCAAAAAGTCGAAAATCCATCAATAGTCGTAAACAATTATTACTGCATCTTACAATCATGTCTTGCAATAAGTAAGTGCATCTTAATCCACAGTATCTTTGTAAAAGACAAAGAAACTACTTTAACTTAGAACAAGGCACAGAACTTTTTTATCAAATGTATCAGTTAGTAAATAAAATCTTATCTTATAAGCATCTTGCATTCAGAATAGGGGACTAACTAGTCCAAGGGTCAAATACAAAGCTTGGCGTCTAATCCACTAATAGACACTGAATAGACATCCCATGGGGAAGTATTCAAGTGGGACGGCCATATTTAACCCTCAGGCTAGTCAGTCCCCTGTTGTGAACGGGGCTAATAATTCACCTCTTATGCCCTTGAAATTTCTTTGTTAAAGTAATATTACCATTAGTATCTCTCATTTCCTCTTCTCTAGCTCTCATGTAGGCAAAGTCATTAACAATGGCTTCTGAAAGATCTTCTAATTTTCTCAGTTCCACTTCCAATGGTTTGAGTTTCTCTGCTTTAGCAAGCTGTAAAATTAGCATATGAAGCAGTGGTTTAAGGGAATATAGACTTATTTTTAAAAAAAATCAATCATATCAATACACATTTATCTAAACACTAATATCAATTCAACCCAATTAACACAAGGTTCTGATGACTCACAATAAATCGCAAGTAATGAAAAGTTTATCACAAGTAATGAAATCTTAAATCACCTTTAAACACTTATAGAAAGATATAATGGTGATTAAAAAAAGAAGTGAAAAGATCTAAAATGTCAAGACAAATATACTGTAAATAAAAACCAAAATTCTCCTCAAAACAGGAGAAAGCAAAACACACCACAATTTTTTTGTTATCTGTTATGGATAAATATATGAAGCTGTGTTTATTTACATGTATGCTTATTTCATAAGCCTTATGACAAGCTTATATTTATAATGATAGTATATATACCATCTTCCTAACACATGCCTACTGCCCGGATGAACCTCAGTGGTCTGGGGTGCAGGCTTCAAACCTGTAGCCGATTAGCGTCGGAGTGGTTCAATTCCACCTTTCGGGCGTCGTAATAGTATTTATCAGCTAGAACTGTGGGAGCTTTTTATGATACAGTATGTCAAGCCTTGCAGTTGTGAACAAACATTCCAGACAATACATGAATACTTACTGCTTCATAATTCTTGGCTTCTACACCAGTTTTGACATCAATAGTAACTTCTCTGTCAGGGGCATGTGTACCTGAAATATCCACATACATTTAAAAATTATTGCTTACTGCATTAAAAACTATGGCAAACAATAACAATCTTATTATAACATGCCTCATAACTAAGCGGAAGAATAGGTATCAACATCATGCTTTTGTCAAGTGTGTTAAATCACTGGCATATACTAAAGTAGTCATACTACAACTTCAGATGATATGTATATATGTATGCAAAATAATTCTGTACACCATAAATTACAAAAATTTATTTACACAGATCACTTACCCATTGGTAGTTTAGTTTCAAAACATACTTCAAACATGTCATAGTCTTCAGTGGTGAAGGCAAATTTACCCTTAGATGCATCATCTTTCTGATACAATATGTGACCTCTGGAATCTACAACCTGAAGCAGCAATGTTTTATAATGTGAGTATAAAGCAAACCTTGTTTGTGCTCAGTGAGGTAAGAATAAATTAACTTGTATGCTGCACATGAAAGGAAAGGAAATGGCTCTTAAAACTCTTACCGGTCTTTTGGACTGACCAAGTCCAATTTTTTACCGATCCAGACAAATTTTGCCAACCATGACTGATCAGACCGACAGTTTCAGCATGTCTGATGAAGTGGAGGGCCAGATAAATAGGTCAATTTACAACCAAACATTTGAAGGTGCTTCTTTTTGGCCAAACAAAATATTAATTTGGTTTATGATTTGGCATGTTAAAATTACTTAGTCACAAAAGAAACTAGTAGTGGTATATATGCATTACTGGAAATCCATGCTCACTTTCTGTGTATCTTTCATACTCCACAGGAATTACATTGTCAACATAATGTGGGATAAAACTAAGAAAAGTAGGTGTCTTCTCAAACCCAAGCATGTTATATATATATATATATATATATATATATATATATATATATATATATATATATATATATATTAAATCTTCTATCAGAGCAAGCAACCACTAAAAAAAAAACACTTTCACCTTCCCAGTTCTATGTCTGACAGATTGTATGGTAAATAAACCAATTTCTTACTAAAGATGAGTTGATTTACAAATCTACTGAGAAGAACTAAAATTTATAAGTCTTATTTCCTTGGCAACAAACAGTTAAGTTTCACATACCATATGGCATACTCTTTATGCAAATAGCAAAAACTGAAAGCATATGTTCCCATATGGAATTTAAATCAATATATATATATGTGCACAACCTGTGCACAAATAAATAGTGTTAAACATTCAAAGAGACTAAGGCTTCGTTCACAAGCAATGTCTATTTTCTAAATTCTATTCGCGCTATCTTATGACCACGGTCTGTGCCCTGAATATCCCGCCGCGTAATTACTGGCAGCGCGAGCCAGTTACTTATAGTAACTTATAGTAACTGGCTCGCGCTGCCAGTAATTACGCCGCGGGATATTCAGGGCACATACTGTGATCATAAGACATACCGCAAATAGAAAATAGAATTTAGAAAATAGACATTGCATGTGAGTGAAGCCTAAGCGAGTGTTCATCATATATGTGGTTAGACATCATGAACAGAAAACCAAATAGCAAGAGCCTTGGATTAAATTAAATAGGATATTATAACTTCTACAGTGGACAAAGACTGAACACTTCCACTTCCACCAGGTTTCAGTCAAAATTTACAAAATAACATTATTATAAATGAAATCATGAGAAGTTTCAGGCAGGCTAGTGCGTGTAACATACGTATTCTGCGATTATGATACTAGAAGTCAGCGTGTTGCAATAACATAGATGAAACAATTTGGATATATTAAAATAATGCATTTAGCTGGTTGAAAAATCGGTGTATTTGTTCCTTACAACTAACTTGGTCCTCTGTCCCGGTGCTTCTGTGAGATCGTAAATTCCTGTCACCAGCACATTTTTGTGTATCTCTTCTTTCAGGCACTTCTTCTGGTTAATAGGCAGGTGAAAACTAAGAGCATCGATGGAAACTAGAAATATGCTGCTAATAAGGAGTAAATATTGCCAAAACTCCATGCTGAGTTATTGTCCTTAATCCTCCCCCAACGCGACAGAATTCAAAAATAGACGTACGCCTGTTTCAGTCACCACGCAAACGTGGCAAGTACACACACGTAGTCGGCAGTTATCGTGTTCAGTGTCAAATATACTGACAGGTGGCGCTACACTTGGGTGAATGATAATGATGCAATGAAACTTTACTGCCATCTTTCGACAAATCGTCCGGCAAACTCCGACCGGTCACAGAAGAGGAGGAGAGAATAGAAGTAATGATTTTGTATGATTTAATCATATTCATTTCCATTTTAAAAAAGCCTGAAAAGTACCATTTAATTAAATTTTTTTCTACCGATATTTCCCATTTACATTTTGTAGACATTATTGCTCAGGAAGAATTTACAAGTGTGAGCCTAATATTGAGGAAACTCTCCGCGCCATGACCTCGCTTTGGTTACTATTGTGATTGGTGATAGTGCTTCCCATATTGAAGCAATGCCCGAAGCAACACATGCTTCCCACATCGAGGTGAAGCAGAGCAAGAAGTTATAATGAGATATAACTTTATAACTTCTTGAGCAGAGTAAAAGCAAAACACTACCTTGCCGTTGGTCGTTGTAGACCTAGCCAGTGAGTACCGAGTCGTACTTTTCCCCTGAGGAAGCAGTAAATACCTCTTGTTTAATGCATAGTAGCATTTCTTGTCCAATATTAATTAATTAATTTTATCACTCTTATCATCTGTAAGATTGTAAAAAGTTTGGCCAAGGTTTCTTCTTCCAAGACTTCCAGTAGTCATCTAATTCATCCCTCCATCGTTTGACCGGCCTTCCTCTTTTTCTTTGTCCATACCTTGGGGTCCATTCTGTAAGCATTTTAGTTTATCACAGTGAAAAAACTTGTGTTTTGAACGAATTCAAAATTGCAATAGCATTAGCAGAATGAAACTAGCTCTGTATGCTTAACACAAAATCCTCTGTTGAAAAATTATTAACGTACATAATCTGGATTAAGTATTGCATTACCCTTAACATAAACATTGCTCAGTCATTTCATTGAAATGATCAAACTGTTATGTTAACTTTAGTTTTGATTTGCAGATTCTTCCTTACCAATATATTGTGTGGGAGAAAATGGCAGGAAGGAAGCTAAAAGCTGGCAGGTTGTTTTGGTGACCTTTTTATTTATTTTCAGTTGTCTAGTCCATTTTTTGTGTGTAAAAATAGGCAAAACAAAATAAGAAGAAAGGAAACCTTGAAGAGAGTACTTGAAAAAAGGCCATCATGAATTTTAAACCCCATATTTTATTCACAGCTCTAGGGAACTTGTTTTGTAAGGTTAAATTGGTTAAAATTTTTGTTAAAGAGTTACAGTTACTGTTTTGAATTTTTATGAAAAGACAGACTTCAAAATTGTGCATTTATCCACTTCATTTGCAAAGGACAATACTAACGAAATTGTTTACATGTTATTCTTGTAGACAAGTTGTTTTGCTGATGGAAAGCATGGCTAAAACAGGACATAGGAAGGTTATTCCCAGGCCAAAACGTTACTATGAAAGCAAGAATTTTCAGACAGTTTTATTTGACCCAAGAGGTAAGCAAATGATAGCCTTATTTCAATTGTTGCCTTATATGAAGTATATAATATTAACAACCAAGTAATAGAGAGAAAAAAAATGTGTATTTAAGTTTGAAGTCCGTCACATTTCTCATCTCATTTTGCATGAATCATGAAAGTAATTTTTTGTAAACATAATACAGGTATTTTTTCACTACTGGAAAAGTGCAAGTTTATGTACAGTACATGCAAGTTTAGTGTATCAAATATGATGTCCAAATCTTCAAATGATTTGAAAGTCAGTAGACAATGTCTTTGGTGATTCAGTGCTATTTGATTATTTTCAATTTTAGTTCAGAGGATGGTCTTTTACCAGCAAATAAGTAAGTGGGTTGTTGCCAGAAAATGACATGGAAAAATGGATTAAAAAACTGGAAACATTGCCAACGTGATGCAGTGAGGTTATAGGATTATTTCTTGGGGAAGCAAAGAAGAACAGGAGCTTTTTACGACAGACGTATTGTCATGGGTTAAAGAATAAATCCTTATCCTCAGTTATGCTTAATGGTTGAAAAAGTAGCCTGAAGGTTATGTTATATATGTGCATGTACAGCCAAATGATATATTAATAAAGATGTTATTAAAACAAAAATTTGTGAAGCATTTTTATTGGCAATTGTTTTGTTAATTTGAAAGAAATTGATAGTGGTCTTCTCCACCTTTCCTCTCCATTTTTTTTTCAAGAATAAAATTTTCTGCAAAAGTATGATTAAAAACATGCACACAGAAGCACACAGACATGACCAAACAGTAACAATGATTAAAAGTGGTAACACTTGGGATGATTTTTTTCCAAGCATCTAAACTCATTTCCATGAAAAGATTGTGTAGCATGAATACATCGCAAAGGCATTTGGGGGCAGTATTACATTTTCTCTTGGGAAAGTGCCATGTTTAGGGGCTATATACAGAGGTACCTGAGATGGGTTATGGTTTTGTTTAGAACTAAACCTGGATATAAATGTAGATTGTTTGTCAAAGGGGGTAAAAACTTGGGTTTCAGATTTTGGGGTTAAATTATTATTATTATTTATTTTTATTTTTTTTTTTTTTGTGATAAGTCTGTACGGTCAGAGATGTTTAATAATTTACAAGCAATTTCAACAACTTGACGTAATGTCTTTGTTATTCACTTGCCACATGATCCCCTTTTCTAATACATAGTTTGTCTTGTTTGAAAAGATAATTATTCGTTCATGGGGAAACGACGATTTTCCCGTACTTACCAATCCATTCTGACATTCAAAGCCAGTTCATTTTTTTATGATCAGTTATTAGATTATTACAAAGGTTAAGCCATGCATGAAGGTCACATGGTCTGATGGCAAGTACAGATTCCAGAATAATTGTGATAAACGCTTTTTTGTGATAAAATGTAATTTGTTAATTTTTTTAGGAGCTAATTAACAGAGTATTTATCGTGAAATGTTAATCGCATACGAACAGTTCGTTGTTATCCCTTAAAGATTAAAAGATTTGGATTCCCCACAGCTAGTCAGAACTAGCCTGAGCAAGCACCAAGTTAACATTTAAATATTGAAACTGACTATTTTTGTCTGCGTTGGTAAATTTTGCAGTGAATATGACAATATTGAAAAATGTGCCCATACATGTAGATAGAAAGCAGATCGTTCTCGACCGATCGTTCTCACACGTCGAATTTCTTGTGAAAATAAGACGTGGTTGAAGACAATATTTACAGGTTTTAAAGAATAAGGCAACGAACAAATGCGATATGTTTACATATTCAACACCTTGATCCCTTTCTATACTGTAGAAATCAACTTTCTATAATAATACAAGTGTGTCGTACAATCTTCCAAAGTACCCACTTACGTCAGCACAGATAGCAAGATGTCCAGCAAGAAAAAAAAGAAAGATCCCAAAAATTGGGTACGAAGCTTTACAGTGACCGATCCACAACTTCATGAAAAGGGACATACAATATACTGTGTGACCTCTAAGGTAATGTGTTACATCTTAATTTGCTGCTCAGTTTTGTGTGTAATCCGTCAATTCTCTTGACGACCGTGCCTGTCGGTGTCGCTGTCCTCGACTCAAGCCGATAGACGATACATTCAACGTACTCAACAAGTGCTACATATATCGCAGCTGTGATTAATACGTCGTGTAAAAGATTACCATTTTAACGCCAACTAACTGGCGTAAGTTGACAAATAATTGTGTGATGTCCCAAGTGAAAGTAAATATATGTCAAATGATAGAAAGAAGGGGAACCCAAAGAAGGGGCGGTAATGTTTTAACTTACGTGCAGGTATGTGTCTGCACAGCGTTTTCAAAAATACAAGAGCCTTTTCCAGGTTAAGGCAATGGAGGCTGAATTTTTTCTAGATTGTAACAACAGGGAAGCTCCCCCTCCCCC
>NW_019775025.1:128563-179891 GCF_001039355.2 Lingula anatina | reverse complement strand
CCCTTCCCCCCCCCGCCCCCCCCCCTTGTAGGGGCAGGTTTGCTACACACACTTCACTTTTGGAGTTCGGTTATAGATTGTCTAGTAGAAGTTTTCTCTCTGACATTCATATTCTATAATACTCTATAATAATATGTACCCATTTCTTTAGGTTTTTCCAATTGATCGCCCAGAAGTGATAACAGAAGTGGTGGTGTGGAGAAGATACAATGATTTCAAAAAACTGTATCAGTCTTTGTTAAAATTACACAAGGCATTACACAGACGGGCAGAATTTCCACCATTTGCAAAAGCTAAATTATTTGGTAGGTTTAAAATATGCTTTTGGAATAATTTGGAAGTCTAAATAGTGCTTTAATCAATTCCAAAGTGATATTTTCTATAAATAGTCTCTTTTATTCAGACTTTTTTGTGCACAAGATTTAAAATAATGCTTAGTTACAATGTATGCCAGCAGTTGGCATTATAAATACAAATGAATATGTTTCTTTGGTTTTAAAGGTAGATTTGAAGAAAATGTTATTGAAGAAAGAAGACAGTGTGCTGAAAACCTTCTTAATTTTGCTGGAAGCCAAGACCACTTATTTATGTCTAATCTTTTCCAAAGTTTCTTTGAGGTAATATCAAAACACAGATGCACACTACTGAATGGAGAAACACTCAATGGAAATTATTGTGTAAAAAATACAATCAACTGGAATCCTGAAATTCATAAGAGTGTCTCAATCAACCATTTTAAAAATTGCCTCCAAGACTACATTTTGTTTCACTTGGCTAAGATAGAATGAACTGATGCAAATTATGAACATGTATGATAAATTTCATCATTCTTTAGGCTGTTATATCCCTTTAGGGTACATGTATACAATATAAGCAATATGAATATTCAAGACAAATATTCTATGTACATCTACATCCCTTTGAATATGAATGTATTTCACTTAAAACAGAATATTTACTTTTGTTGTCAAATAAAACCTGACTTTTACTGTTGCATACATTTTAAGGGTGGTGAAAAAAGCAAGTTAAATAGAGAAGTGACTGCTCTGCCAGACTCCCCATTGAAACCTACAAAAACCCACCCAGATGAGGATAACACTTTGGTGCAACAGCAGGAGGATATAGATGAACTGTCTGCTAGTACTGCATCCAGTATATCCTCCAGTTTAATTAGTAGCAGGTAATTTTGTTGTCGAGTGGCTGAATTTGGAATGCATATACCAGCTACTTCATAAGAAAAGATTCAATATACCTTTATAAGGCTGGCAAAACTTATTTTTACATGTGAAGAATTTAGATTAGTGTTATATTCTGTTCAGATTGAAGAATTATTTTATGATAACATTTTTTGCTATTTTGACAGAGAGCTACTAGGAACTCTTGGGGGTGTTTGGAAATTTCCAGCAGTTGATGAAGACCTCAATTTTAACTCAGATGACAATGAAGATACTGATTTTACTGATGACTCAGCACTTAATACTCCTCTTCCTGACACAGATATTTCATTTTTTGATCCCTTGATGAATGTTCCAAACTCAGAAGACCAACAGGATCACCAGGGTCATAGTAATGCTTGGTTACTGTCAGCCATGACAGCATGTGCAGAGTTGGATAGCAGCCAAGAACATACACAAACTACAGAATCACCTGCTAGTAATGACGTTTTTGATGCTCAGATACCAGATAACTTTGGTGTTGTGTCTTCAGATACTTCAGGGACAGAAGTCCCTGAATTGGTTGGTGCTGAGGCAGATAGTGTTGATGGTGCTGATTTGGTGCTCAATAGAGATAGTGATTCTACCTTGGGTCAGTTTGATCCACTAGGCTCACAGTCAGAATCAAGAGTTGAGTGTGGTAAAGGCGACTTGGAATTGAGCTTTGCACAACACCCAGATGTACCTGATGCCCAACAAAGCAGGGCTGGACAAGATAAGACCAGTAAAAGTTTAAGTTCAGAAATTACAAGTATTGCTAACAGAATACGATCTCACACAGCAGAGAGTGTGACTACAATGGATCTAGGTGGGCAGCAGGATTACATTTACCAGGCAGCAAATCAGATCAGCCTTGCACAGCAATGTGAAGCCAATGGGAACTTTGAGGTAGCTTTTGGTTACTACAAGAATGGTGTTAGTGTACTACTTAAAGGAGTGCAGGGTAAGGTATAAACATTCTGTATTGTGTATCATTGTCATTTTACTTTTGAAGTTTTTACAGTACTGCAGAACCAAGTGTTAATGTGCATTTATTGTTACAGAAATAATGTTTTGAAAAATAAAACGAAATGAAAAAAGTTCCTTGGATATTTAAGATGGTTTCCTGCAAATCATGGATAAAATTATTAATAGGTCTTTATGGAATTACAAGTATATTGTGTAGTTAGTTTCTGTGCTTTAACTAGCATGTAACATTTTCACCAAATGCTGAATATTGATTGCCTTTAGCTTAAGAAAATGAAAATATATTAAAATACGTTGTAAAGTTGTCACTTTGGACTTAGTTTTTGTAATATAACATGTATATATTTTAAATTTATAAGGGGATAGTAATAAGTCAAGACGTGAAGCAGTAAGAAGAAAAACTGCCCAGTATTTACTGAAAGCAGAGGATTTGTACAACAGACAACTGGCTGACAAAAAAGAAGATCAAAAAAGATGGGGGGTACGTATATAATGTAGTGTGCTCTTTTTGTGCTCTAGTATGGTAAGTAGATGGAGAATATGTGTACAGTTGTGGGCAGGTTATGTTTAGAGAGGGTGATGGTAGGGCACATTCAGATTCACACATTGTACTAGCTGAATCAGCCAAACTCGCTAAAGTGCGATCAGTGGAATCAGCTAAATTAGCACCCAATAGTTAATATCCTCATAGCTGCTCGGTGTGTTAGGGTGTATTTCCAGAGATTTAGATTGATCCAGAGATTAAGATTTAGATCGACCCAACTCCCTGGGGGTTCATGCTAAATTGCAGTCAGTCATAGTTAATTACCCCCTTACAGCTTTCAGTAGTTGGGACAGATGCTTAAGCCGGCTAAGCTGACAGTAATCTAGTGAGACTCCCCACAGGGATAAATCGATCTAAAATCTATGGAAATGGGGTGTTAGACAATTAAGCTTGTTCTACTGATTGCACTTAGGCAAGAACCCCCTGTAGAGTTGGGCTGACCCAGCTAATGCCATTTGTGAATCTAAATGTGGTCTTAATATCATTTGTTTGTAAGTCCAAGACTTAAAGTGTAGGATTTTAAACACACATTGTATACATAAACCAATTCTTGTTGAACTTATCTGAGGACAAGTAATACCTTTCAATCAAATGTTAACAGATAATTGTCACCAAAAATAATTAAATACACCACCTGACGAACCTGCAACCATCTTAACACAATTTTGAATCTTGCACAAGCTAGAGGTCTGTGTGAAAATTCAGCTCAAGTGATGGTGGAATTTGAAAGAAACTTTTTCACAGATTGTTACAGAGCTATGCTGAGTGTCAAGTGAGGAGGATCAGAGGTTGGTTTGTTGGAGAAAATAATTTTTCTCCAGGAAAATTTATTAAGTATGAAATTTTAAAACTCATACTTAATTATAAAATTATCTATCTAAAAGTTTGATCATTTTGGCCCATTGAAAAGATCGAGTAATTACTGTAATTCATGGCAAATATCTGTTAAAATCTTCAAAAAGTGTTACTTGTCTTCTGATAAGTTCAACAAAAAGGAGAATTGTTTTATGTCCTTGCATGTTTAAAATCTTACACTTTGTCGCTTTCATAATATTGGGGCTTATTACCAAGGGCATAAACCTGTTAGGATATTATGGCTCTGTTGTTAAAGGCATAATACATTAGTTTCATAGACCATAAGGATTAAATGCATGTATTATTATAAGAAATGGTTGTAGATTTTGTAAGGGAAGAATAGCATAGATGCTAGATAATCATTTATCTTATTGATGTAGACTGCATGCCATGCTATTGCCTCATATGTCTGCTTTATATATATATATATATATATATATATATATATATATATATATATATATATATAATATGTTGGTGGCTTAAGTTAAACTATTGCACATTCATAGAAATAAATGGATGGCATGTCTTTCGGTTTATGTTTCTTTTTATTTAAATTACTTTTTGCACGATTTTAGTCTTCCTCGCTAAAAATATTTTTATCTCAATTTTTTTTTTGTTTTGTACCTTCATTTTTCAAACAACAGATATTTCATGCAAAATAGGGAAAATTGTGTGTCAGTGCAGAATTTGAGTTTTTAAGATCTTTTGTGTAGTAATCAGTTTGTTTCATTAAAGAATTTTATGTCTATTTTTGTCATTTTTATGGTATTTTGAAAATTACTATTTTTTTCAAGTATACTAGGGAAGTAGTTTATATGTATAAATACCTTATATGTAAAGGGAATGTACTATTAATATTACATTATACAAATGCATTTACCCTTTCCATGCAGTCACTTTTGAGATTATTCTCTAGGAAGGTATGTAGCATTTTTAGAAAGCTTTCAGTCATAATTACATTTGAAATATTGCCCTGCATCCAAATATTGGAAGAACACATTTTGAATACACATTTTGAATGTTTTAGGAACCTTATGGTAATGCTGGAGGTTTCTTGGACTGATAAATGAGGATTGGGATGGGTATTTCACATCACATTTTATCATGCATATATTTACATGAACATGTTTTGAAAAAATTTCAGAGTGACAGCAAAATATCCCCAACTGTTGAAGTAGATCCCAGTATAGCATACCTGCAATGTCCTATCTCGGAACTTCAGAACTATAGTGTGCTAGGGGTCATTGATAAAACCATGCTGGTAATGGATAAACAAACTGATCAAACATATGTAATTAAGGTGAGTATTAACATTCAGTTGCAGTTTTGGGTATATAATTTTGTACACAACATCCACATTTATGACTACATGTGAACTTGATAAATGAAAATAGAATGTGTATTTCATAATTGCACGTTGTACATATGTATAAGGTTACAAGAAAAGTGGTTGTGCATTTGTATATTTTTTGTTAAGGGTAATTTTTGTTTGGCTTCAGGTGCTGTACAAGAACACTTTCCCACAACTTGGTGTTCAAAACATTATACCCACCCATTGTCCATATATGGTGCAGTTTTACAAGTTTTATGAGACTAGTTCGGCTATTTACTTACTACTACAGTACGCCAGTGGTGGAAAACTCTGGTCATATATCAGTGGATATTTGCACAGCCATAACAGACAAGGGGCAGATGTGGATAAAACTGGTGAAAATACTCCTAACTTGAGACAATCTAATGCATACACAGGCCAGAAGCTTGTGGAAACTGAAGGATATGATATAGTGCAGAGACAAGAACAGAACTTGTCTGGAGTGATAGGAGAACCTGAATGTTCCAGTAGCTACATTGAACTTTTTTCAGACTATGCTAAAAGTATGAAGCAAGATATAGATCCCAGTGTAAAATTTTCTAAGGACAGTCCTAACAGGGTGACGTATCACAAACCACATGATCCAGATGACAGGGAAGAGAAAAAGAAACCAAATTATCTCAGTCTTTCATCTCTAGATGACCAGAGTGAAAAAGAGGACTCCCCAGCAAGGGATGATGTGTTTGAACAGACACCGAAAGAACCACATGCATTTCAAGATGTTTTGGAACAAGCTCAACCCTCGTTAGAAGTTTTCAGCATCAACAGCATTGATAGCAGCGATCGCATCAGGCTTGGCAGCAGTATGTCAGACCACATCCAAGGCATTATGGAAGTTACTGAAAATTCACCCACACATTCGTCTACATATAGCATTGATGATTCCGACTTAGAAAACTTGAAAAGGGAATTCGAGACTGACCATGAGGATATGTTCAGCAGTGGTAGCACCATGAAATTTGAGGATAGCTATTCTGGTAGTAATGCATCTTTGCTAGCTAATCTTGGCACTCCAGAGGCTGGATCTTCCCCTAAAATTGGAAGACAGAAAAATGAGACTGGAGAAATGGATAGTTCACAAGAACACAAGGATCTAGTTAATAGTGCCAAACAGTTACTGGAATCTGTTGAAATAACTTTAAGTGAAACTGACAAAGAAGTAGCTCATCTGATGACACAGGATCAAAATCCTAGAAATCAGCACCAGACCAGAGAACAAATCCCAAAGGTTTCCACTATGGCAAATGATCCCGAATTAATAGCTGGTCTTACAGTTGATGAAAATGGGTGTTGCCCTGATACTGAGGACAAATTACAACTAACAGAAAATGGCAAAAATGCAAATGTTGCAAGTAACTCAAACATGCCCGATGCTTGCCAACTGGGTGCAGTAAGGAGAACATCTGTCCCATCGTCAAAAGATACTGTCTTTAGTATTCAAACCAACAGACAGACATCTATAGAAAGGAGTCTTGAGACACCTTCTAAACCAAGGCAAAGGATGCTGTCTGCTGTGTTCAGCCAGCTGGACCTGGCTGCTGAGGAGAGGGCCAGTAAGTGCCGTCTACCAGAGACCTGTGTAAGACGTTGGGCTGCTGAGATTATAGTGGCCTTGGATAAACTTCATGGCATGGGGATAATCTGCAAGTAAGTGAATAGCAAATATATGTTCTCAGGCTTCCTAGTTTTTTTGCTTGGAAACTTAACATTATTATACTGTTAACGATACTGTTTTGTAATAAAGTTTTAGATATAAGAAATACATACACCAAATTGTTGCTGTACATGAAAGATGTTAAAATTGATAAGTTGAAGTTACACAGATATTTCTGAAAGTAAAAGATTAGTTATAAATTTCATTTTTGATAAAATTAAATTTCATGCACTAATGATGCTGATAAGAAAAATATACTCGCGCTTGATGACTCAGACTGGAGAGCAAATGTAATGTTGATTATTGAACTTTTGTCTATGATCAGTAGTCACTCGAGAAATATCTAAATATATTACAATAAAATCTCAGGAAGTAAAATCAAGTAATGCATTTATAATTCCAGAGATCTCAACCCAGCCAATATTCTGCTTGGTGAAAGAGGCCATATTATGCTGTCCTACTTCAGCCAGTGGAACACAGTAGAAAAGGCACCCAACTTTGATGCAATAGATCAGCTGTATTCAGCACCAGGTTAGTCTTCAGATGTTTTTTATTGATACCTTTACTTTAGCCCAACTTGCCCTTGTTAACTCTAGAAATAACATACACAGTTTGTGATTTGACCAGGAAATAATTGACACTTAACATAAATTCATACAAGCAACTTGCATTCTTTGACAAGATCAGTGAAAGTCATATAAGTATTGCATGCAAAAAGGTTTATATGTAGAATTGTAAGACATTCATGGTTTTCTTTGTACTTTTTCATCTCCTTGTTCTTTTACATCAATTTTCTGATTGTTCATTTAAATACTGATTAAATGGATGTCATACAAATGAGCAAATTCTTTTGTAATTTTAGAAATAAGGCAGGTGATGGATCCAACAAAATCTGCAGATTGGTGGAGCGTTGGTGCATTGCTGTTTGAGATGCTTACTGGTCAGGTAAACCAAACCGGTGCCAATTATCACATTTTAATGCTTTATCATTTGCTGCAGTTTTCCAGTAATAATTGTGCCACGGCGCGTCCACCAGCCTTTCCTCTCAAAGTACCTCAGTTTTGCTTGAGGAATCGCCATGTCTGTCATATTTTGCCAAACACAGAACCTTAATTCTGTTACTCCTCATTGGCCATTAAGATCCATCTCTAACCACTATGCCCTCATATTTGGGTGTTTGTTTTTTATTTGAACCTGCTCAATTTTGAGGTCAAGTGGTGCACTTTCATTGGACAGGTGTTTCCATTGTCACGGGTTAATATATATGGTCAAAGTCTTTCAACATTAGATGTGCTATGTCTCTTATGCCATGGTGGATATGAAGAACAAAAGATTCAGATGTGGCAGACCTGCCACACATGCACATCACACATAAATGCAAGCTACACCACACCTGGGACTTTTGTTTTTAGCATCTGATGAATATTTATATGATAAAGGTTTTCTGTACATATATTAGCTTTAACTAGCTTTACTACAGTAATAGAGATTGGAAATGCATATGACATAAATTTGTAATATCTTTGGGACTTACTGTGCATAATCTGTATTTTATTTAATTAAAGCTAGGACTTACCATGTGTATTGTGAAATATGTATACATGGTCGTAAATAATAGCAGGTTTATGGTCATATATTCATTGTTTTACTTTTGTTTCAGTCTTTGCTGTCTTGTCATCCTAGTGGAATTAATACCCACACAGCTCTGCATTTTCCATGCCCTTTGTCAAATGAGGCACAGTCACTGTTAAATGAGGTGAGATTTCAAATTCTCTTCAGTTAACTGTTTTATGTCAGCCTTACGCTGATATCTGGCAATATTTGTCAATTGCAATTTCAGCATAATTTGGCTAAAGTAAATGAAGAGCATTTAAATATTTTCTTCAGTTAGGCCTAGAAAGGAACTCTTGTCCTGCATTCAATATTTGTTGTAAGATTTAAACTATGAACCCTGGAGTTATGGATATTTGAGCTGCAATCCCATTTCATAATTTTATTTTATAGATCTGCATAATTTAGTGTGTTCCTTTTTTTTTCTTTTCAGCTTCTTAGGTATAATCCCAGTGAAAGACTAGGCTCGGGTATTAATGGCATTGAAGAAGTAAAAGAACATCCTTTCTTTTCAACTGTAAATTGGAATGAACTGTATTATTAAGTACTTGTCACCACTTTTAAAATTATGGAACAAAAAAAGTCCTATAGTGCTTATAGAGGCTTGTAATAAATGTTCATTGCCTCTTTAATAATTTAATATTAGAAACATAACTATTCATGTTTATGATACATTAATTTAAAGTATCATCAAATGGAATTGTGTTATATGAGTTATGTCATTTGTAATATGTAACATCATAGACAACAAAAATCTGTAAGATATGACAGAACATATTTAATCACAACTTTATCAGTGGGTGCTTGAGATTGAAATAAATATTCACTCTCAAAAAACATGCTTTGATCATATAATTCTAAAAACATTGGACACCAGCCAGATATCATGTCTGATATAATATGACTCTATTTCAGGCATTTTAAGATTATGTCAGACATTTTTTGCATTCATTAAATTGGGAAATTGGATAATTGCACACTTTGAAGAGAGTAACTTTAAACCAACATTAAAGTCAAGTATATTCTAATGCTAGATATTAGTTGCTCTCTCGATCAAATGGCAACAAATTCACAACATTCCGACATTCTTTGCCTGAATTAGAAAAGTACGATACCTGAGACATTAATATTATTGTGACTGACATGCAGACGCAACATATTAGACATTTTCAGTTCACTCCAGTTAAGTCCCCTTTTTTTGACAGCTTTCCAGGAATGCTAACCTCTTGTTTACTGTGTGCATATCCTTGATCATGCACTCCTAGCCAAATTTGCCTGCTGATGACCTTGACCTTTGAAAAGTCTTCAGTTATACTGTTAAAATGTGTTAGAGATAAAAACTTCTCTTCACACCCAATTTAAGTAGGTTCTTGAGCTAACAGCCAAGTCTGCTTTGAATGGTTTAGGACTAAAGACAGGATACAGTATATGTTTGCATTGTCTTAACTTTCCATTTTCCTTTTACGAAGCCTGCACTTATTAAAGGAAATACCATCCCACTATCCCCATCCCCCAACAAACTGCATTTTATGTTAGGTGAAATAGCAGAAAATACACATAACCATTCATTCACTTAAAGTCAGGTGAAGAAAAATTGTTGAAAAATGCAATTTTTGGGGGACTATATCCGAGTTTGTGTAAAACGGTTTGTAAATTGTTCTCATGTCAAAATACCACTATTTAAGTCATTTTGAACAGTAATCTCAGCTTTTTGGGGCCTGGGTTGTTTTTCCTTCTACTGTATTGTTTGTTGCTGTATCTGTCTTTCCAGCTGTAAATAAAATGTTTCCATGCAATAACAACAGTAGGAAAATGTCTGCCACAAGTGAGAATGCATTGTACAATCTCAAACTGGCTGGTGTTTGAAAACTTAAAGGGATGACAACTCTTCAATTTGGCAGGAAATGTGCCATATATCAAATATTCCTTTTATGTATAGGGCAATTTCCCCATTCTTACTGATGGTTTATGAATTTATTCCAACATTCAAAGTTAATAGATATGGATTTTTTTAAAGAGTATGTTTTTAATTATAATCTTTTAAGAGATTACTTTGGAGGGCAGCAATCAATATCCGTATGTCCTGGCAATATCCGGATTTTACTATTATAGTAACTGCTGTTTTGGTGGTAAAATGCAATTTATCATATTTTTATGTTTTTGTTTACAATTTATTTATTGGGAAATTTTGAATCTCATAAAAAGTTGCAATCCCTTTTAAAAATCATTTGTACAAAATTTAGACAAAAATCAACATGAAACCATGACTCAACAGTATAATTAATTTAATATTTAAGTGTGACTGTAATTAATTTCATAAACGAATTTTAAAAATACTAAGTTACAATTTCAGATAATCATGATTCTTACCTTTTGCTTGATTTTTTTTATTTTCATTCTGCTGTTGTAAATGCAGTAAATACACAAGTAAAATCAATACATTCCATTTAAACATGAAGCTTAAAAGATCTTGCCATCTGAAAAAGCGATCTTGATTAACAGGCTCTTTTTTCTTGTATCTTTTAATTTGGGCATAATTTATAGTTTGTGTGTGGAAACGGCTGCAGTCCTGTTTTCTGCATGTTTCATGTAACCGCACGTAAGTACTTCTATGTAACTTAATGCCGCTGTGCAAAACGTATCTTCTAGCACTCGAGATAATCGCCACGCGAACCATGTTTCACCACAGACCAGGGATGTGTCTCCTGCCCACAGTCGAGGGTCCGACTCTTTAATCTCGGAAGATCCATTTCGTTTATGTATATACCTAAGTTCGTAGCTCACACTTGATTGGGTGCCGAAGTCCTTTCCCTGCGTTAATAGTCCAATAATAACGCTTTTTACATACATGTAAATAGCGGGAAGTTGCTAATCGCAATGTCGCTGATTCATGTGGACAAAAACTCTGCGTCCCAAGCACGAACGACAAAAGCATGTCATTTGATGCCATGTGAAATAGATTACAACGGCCCTGCAAAAGTTGCTGACTATTTTGATACATCTGTACGACATGACCAAGGAACTGGTGAGTTATACTGTAGGCTCGCCAGCGTACTACAGTTTGTACAATGTACGTAGTTTTACTACAACAACTACTACGTACTACTACTGCCACTACGATGACATAAATTTCACATACAGGTACATGTAGGTAGAGGGTTAGGAGGAAGACGGGTCTTTGCTTTTTGACTTCAAAATGTTTTGCATAATCGTCAACCCACCCGATTCTTTTTTCAAGTGATGTGATGACTTTGCGCAGTGTCGCTTCTTCTCAAATGAATAGTGATATTTATATTAATGTAACTTTTTTCTTTTCTACTGCTTCTCTTTTTAAAGAGCAGCTGGTTGGCTAGTCCTAATGATCATCTTTTTATGTTTAAGTGCTGTCTGCAACATTCAGGGGAAGACCTCTAAGTGGAAAAGAAATGCAACTACCAGATGGATACACAGGTAACTAAATGTAAGGCTATTAAGTTCAGATGGGAATTATATTCTGTTAACCTAACAAAGTGAATTTCAAACTGCTTATTTTTGTACCTTAAAAATTTTTTCTGGGTCAGAGAAGTTTTTCTGGTACGTCTCCTTATTTTGTAACTGTGAATTGTGGCTGTGAAAGTGTCAGCTGGGGGGGGGGGTAAAACCATTTGTACCCCCAGCATTTACCCTTGTGGTACGATAAACAGAAAATTTTTGACTCCTACAGGTCACAAGTGTATTGGTAACTCTCTTTGAGCTGGCATAAAACTTAAAGCTTTAGCAATTTTATTTACGTTTTATGTACATGTACTTTTTATGAAAATGTAAATGAGTTCTAAGCATGATTATTTGTGCTTTCTTTGTGCATGATAAGTGCAACAAAAATTATTTATCATTAATAGTTATCTGACACTGATTAACACATTCTAAGAAAGTTGTCAAATACATGTGTAAACAAATGCCATTCACGAATTAGATTAAACAAGTTATTTGAATACACTATCTTTTATTGTTGCCTAGGGTTACTCTTAAAGGAACTGCACCGACCTTACAGTGAAGAAGAAGAGCGGCACCTGAAGGTGTCCCATAAATTTGAGCAGTTTACGTATTGGAACCTTGATGCAGAACCAAGTATTAATGATAAGATTCACAAAGCACTGGAATGGACACATATTGCTAAAACAGTATGTATTTGTTACTACGCGTAATATGCCTATATGGACTCAAATAACCTTTTATTATAAATTGTTTTGTCATTAGCTTAGGTAATTCACTTTGATCTTAGGTGAGGTAAGAGAATTGACAATATTTCTTTTACTAATAAGCACTTGGTATGAACAGAAAGATTTAGGCAAGACAACCCCGTTTTTTGTTCTAAATCTTTACCAAGGATTTTTGGAGAGATTTCACATAGTTACTAGGTGTCTAGTAAGATTTCAAATAGTATGTATTGATTTAGGCAAGACAACCCCGTTTTTTGTTCTAAATCTTTACCAAGGATTTTTGGAGAGATTTCACATAGTTACTAGGTGTCTAGTAAGATTTCAAATAGTATGTATTGATATTGTCTTGAAAAACTTAATAGAATGTTGCAGCATATGTTTATTTAATTCTTTTATTACTTTTTTTTTCAGCTTCATTCTCCTATAGAAAGTCAAGAGAACAGTAATGTTAGTGAGCCTGATAAATGATATTTAATTGAGACTTTACCAAAATTCTGTACCAGTTAAATGTAAATCTTTCATCATGAAACCTCATGAAAGGTGTAGTCTCGTGTAAAAGGTGATGACCTCAATGCCAACATTGGATAGAGGCACTATAGGAAGGGCAGGGAGAATGTATTTACAAGCTTCAAAGTTTCCTGGCTGTAAGTGCTGGAGAAGACTTATCCAGGAATTGAAAAAAAAAAAAAATTGGGCAGTGTGTTCGCTATCGAGAAAATATTCTGACCCCTTGATAAGGCAGCAGTTTTCTTTTAAGCTGCAGGATTTGCATGGGCCCGAACTTACAGGGAGTAGATGTCCATTACACAAAGTGAAATGTGTGACTACTTTTCCTTTATAGAAGACTATCGCAAATACGTATAACAAAGAATAATTACAGGTTTAATCTTTATTTTTCATATCAGTATTAACTAAGGGTTCTAAACAGGCATATTTTTTAAAAAATACTTCTGTAGATGGGCAAAAGAATTCTTCAGTGTTGAACTTAACATGTAGACTTCACTTTGTTTTGATTGTAGCTCATTTACGTTTAGTACGTGTCTGCATGTTACAAGAATCAGACACCTCTAATAAGCACCATTCAATAAAGCAGGATTTAAAAAATCCATGTCCTTGTGACCACATAAGATCTACATTGCATTATGTAATAAATACCAATACATATACATGATGTATTGCCTAAACTTGATATGATCAATAATAGGGAGAAAAGACTAGAGATGCCACATGTAATTTTTTTTTGAGAAAATAAATGTTTATGCCTTTCAAAAGAATGTTTCTGTTGCAGGTGCTGTATACCAGCAGCCTCAGCTGTACTTTGATATCATATAAAATGTATATTCCATTCTATTATTACAAAATGAAGTTCTATCCAGTTCCATCACTTATGGTTGGAAGACCAACTGCATGTCATAATAGTAACAATATATATAAATGCCAGATAAATGTGTCAATATGTAACAGAGCACCATTATATGTCAGAAATCTATGTACACTACAATATTTCTATTTCTCAAAAGAATCGACATGCCACAGATATGCTAAACACTAACAAAGAGCACCATGTATGATTTTGCATTCAAACAAAATATAATGCAAACTATACACTAAGATTACACATTATACAAACATTAAACAAATCAATTTGATGACACATCGACAAGATAGATGGTGAAAGATGGTTTAAAAATTATTTTAAAAAATTTGCTCAAGAACAGGTATGGTTTGTCTGTTCCCAATTTCTTGATTTTCTGGTCAACCACCTGTAGATGGTCTCTGCACAGATAATTTTAGCATGGCAGTATTTTGTATGAGTAAACCACGAGCCAACTTACGTAAAACTTAGATAACATATACAGTGGGAGAAAGATAATCTACCTCAACTATTAAACATGGAATTCTGGTCTTTCATCATGAAACCTAATGGTGAAGTGTCACATAAAAGGTGATGCCCTTGGCTTTCAGAGACCAACATGCTTCACTTTACATTGGATTAAGGCACATCACTATCAAAGAGCATTTTGCATTCAAACAAAATATTATGCAAACTTTAGATCTTAGATTGCACGTTATACAAACATTAAACATAACAATTCAATGACACCTAGGCAAGATAGATGGTGGAAGACGGTTTTTAAGTTCTAAAAAAAAAAAAAAAAAAATCAGGCTCAATTTCTTGGTTTTCTGGTCAACCATCTGTACGCACAGTTTGCACACAGTTCATTGAACTATGACAGTATTCTGTATGAGCAAACTTACATAAAATTATTAAACAGCGAGAAAAAGATAATCTACCTCAAAGTTTAGATATAACAAACATAATGACTAAATTACTAAGAAAACTAAAAATGACCTGGTTAGGAATCAGATTGTGAATTTTAAACCAATGTTAAAGTAAGTCACATAACAATAAAAACTTGGATACTTAAAAATTTTTATACAGCGGTAACATGTCAGGGGCGGATCCGGAGATATTATCTGACAGTCTTCTTAATTATTTTGTTAATCCATCCTCCATTTTTGACCGTCTTCCGACAGAAAACATTAGATAACCGTCAATGTAAACTTAAAAATCTGACTGTCTTCCGGAAGACCCAGAAGACGGCCTAAATCCGCCCCTGCATGTTACAAACCTCTGCATAACCCAGTAATGAACACTGAACAACACCACAAACTGTACCATAGCTTCTGTGAATTTAAACCAATCATGATTTTCAAACTCAACCTCACTTTTAATCAAACAAAGCATCCCATTAAATTCAAATAAAACTGAAATATAGTTTGGCACTTAAAGGGAGAGTTTCAAAAACTACATGCAAATAAAAGTAAAATAGTTTTTTTAGAAAGTTTAGAAAAAAATTATCCAGTCATGAAGATTTTAAGGTACTTGCCTTTCTATTAAAGAAAACTATACTGGTCAGAACTTAAGAAAAACAAAATTATATACTTTGAAACTAAGAGAGTGAATGTCACCAAGATACATAGAAAAATCAACAACTATTGTGAAAATAATCTTATTATGCTGATTTTTTAAACAAAGCCACCCAGAAATTCAAAGTAAAAAAAAGATTGTTTTGTATACATGGTTAACAGATGTGTTGCACAGATTTATGTATAATTTGTAACAACAAGGGCAGACAGAATAAGAATATATTCAAACACATATAATGTATGTCTTTAAAAATAATTAGGACATTGTTAAGCACCTACTCTCTGTCAAGAAAATAAGAAAAAAAAATACCATAGATTTTGTGATTAGATAGATTAAAAGGATACCAACTGTTCATTTTGTCCAAAAAATTGTCATGTTGTCTGATGACAAGCACAGATTTCAGAATAAATGCTTAACACTGTCGTTTTTGTGATAGAATAGAATATTTTATATTTCTACGAGTTGTTTACAATTTATTTATTGTGAAATATAGATCTCATACACATGGTTGTTATCCCTTTAATCTTACAGTGCACTTTCAAAATTTACATCGTGTTACCTATACCCACAGAAATTCTCAATCAAAACTTGTTTCATCGTGTGTATATATATCAGATCAAATGTTTCAATACATTCATTACATATACATACAAATACTTGTAAGTATGTTTTTAAAATATTAGCAGTACTCCAATTTGCCCCTGATAAGATCAACTTGGCACTGCTAAGTGATCAAATAAATTATTTGATTATCATACTGCATCCATGTTAACCCAGATTGGGTTATAGGTTGTAAAACCTTCCAAACTAGGTTGAAATATCTGAAGGGAGGTAAATTTTATAATGTTGTAGAATGAACTTTCACTGGACCATGATAATGCTCTTCAACTGCTATATTTACCCTAGGAGTTACATATATAATTCAAAAAGAGAAAACATGATTTTAATATATATGTTAGATAAATATGGAAGACATAAAAATATAACTTAATTTCCCAAAAGTTTCAGATTGTTGGCATATTTACTTAATTAATTTTTTGCAGTTTTAGTGCTACAGAATTGTGATACACTTGTACTACTAACAAATCAAAATTCAAAAATGGTAAGTTAATTGTATGTTATATCAAAAAATTATATCATATTGTTGCAAAAAATTTAAACCTCTGATTGTTTATTATTTGTTTCAGATACTTCTACAGATTCTTCAGTATTGTCTGGATCATTTTTAGCTCTATTGACAACTGGATTTCTTGAATACAACAATAGAGATGCTGATACAATCAAAATGGCAACAACAGTATAGGCATTAATGGCAATACCAAATATAATCCAACAAAGCACAGCAGTAAACATTAATTCTAATGCACTTGCAAAAGTCTTCAATATGGAGTTCAAAGACTTTAGAAACAGACTTGTTACAATGCCGATCCCAGCCCCATTTAGTATTATTGCCAGAACTTTCCAGTGGAAGACACTTGCAAGGCTGTCTGGCTTAAAAGCAGTAAGAAGATTTCCAGTACAGGCAAGTATGATGATGTTGCAGATGATAGAATCAATGTACATAAAAACATTTTGCAGCATTAAATGTATATTGCACCCTTTATCTTTCAATAAATACTCATTGTACACCCCTGCAAAACAGGAACAAAATACTTGCAGCAGTATGAGAACGATGCTTGCATTGATCTGCAGCCAAGAAGACTGGCCCCCATGCTGCACTGTATTGCGTGAAGATACATCATGTTCCACTTCTTTGACTACACATCCAACAGTCAGCATAAGCATGGACATCCATTGAATCACACTCAACTTTTTCTTGAAAAGGATCTGAAGGAAAAGATTAAAAAATCTTTAGTTATGAGGCTGCATGGTGTTCTACATTTTTAAATGTAAAACACCAATGTTAAAACAACCAATTATTACTTATCTATTTATTATTAACCTATAATAACTGAATAATTGATACAATAGATTTCAGCCCCCATACCAAAGATACGTGGAATGATGAAAACCACCATTAGAGACCAGCATTAAGACTTCAGCATTATTCTTTATAAAAAATGAATGTATTAGAAAAAATATCACCTTTATCTCCAGTTAGTAAGCACAATTCTAAAAAGCTGCTTTTCCATCTATGAGTTATAACTTTAAAGTAAATGTCTGGGGGTCATTTATTATTCATAGTCCAAACAGGTCATGGTAATCACACTCAAATTTCAAACATCATGCTCTTATGGATAATAATATCTTGCAATTAAAAAAAGTTGGATTATACAATATAATATAAATTAGCATAATGCATTAATTAATATTAGATCACATTTTAAATGTGGTTAAAGGAAAGTTTGGTGGCTGAGTCAAACGTTGTTTTATGGCGATGGTTTATAACAACGTCTGCACTATGTTGTTTGGGAATTATATGTAAAATAAAGTCTTTTCAGGCGTAAAAGTTACGTAATTTAGCACTGTCACAATTATTCAATTTTAGCTTGTAAAATTACTTCATCTCATTTTATTAGAGGGATTCACAATAAAAGCGGCCGGCATCGGCCAATTTTCGAACATCATACTTGTGTTTGTCACTTAAATGCTTTTTCTACTCTTCTGACACCGTATTGAACTTGTTTCGATCAAGGAGACATAAATGAGCATAATGATATTAGGTACATTGAGGATACTTAAAATACATAATTAACAAGAGCCCAATGCAAAAATCATACTTAAACTCCATCAACTCTTTTAAGTTTTCAGTGTCACTGGTATGAACATCTTAAAAGATATGATTATATATCTTTTAAGATATGATTATTCCTGATATTCTATAATTTTAAGCCTAATTTTAATGGGTTTTAAGTTACTCTAAAAACCCATTAAAATTATTAAAATCTAAACCACATTTTTCTTATCAAAATTAAATAAGCAATATTTCTGGAAATTTAATGAACCACCTATGTTCAAATAATGCAACAAATTAACCAATATAAAACCAGCTCCAACTATCTAGGGTAATATATATTCTTGATTTTCATCTCCTAACTTTCTTAAATCTAGGACACATTAAACTAGTTTGATGTGCACTAGCTTTAATACATTTGATATACTTAGTTCAATTCATGTATGCATAATACATGTGAAAAAGCTGCAAGCATTTGTTTCTAAATACCCGTTTTTATTTGATTTTTATGTAGATTTCTTTTTATTCTCATAAGATACTGTACGTATGTGAACAACTTTTGGTTGCAATGATTTTCAGAGTCTTTTTACAAACTTATTTTAAAATATTAATATGTATCAAATTACATTTTTGTCACAAAATGTTATAATGTAACTTGTAATTGACCTGTAAATTTTGGCACTGCAGTGCATTTATTTAGTAATGTATTCATAACTTGTGCTTCTGTATGTCCTGTATCAGTTCTTCATTTTGGGTTCATCCAAGCATGAATTTATAAATGGCAAAGTAGTCCAAAATTCTCAACAATTCTAATCACTTTGATCCAAAAGGGGTGGCAAATTGACAAAAAAGAGCTATTACAATTCAAACCTCTACTGAATAATTTACAAGCTAGCACAAGACTGTCTCAATCTATTGTATGGACCACTCACCTGGAAGACCACCCCAGTGACTACCACTCTGAACTGGAGTAAGAGGAAATAGGTGGTTGGATCATAAGTGGCCAAGTTGACAAAAGCCAAGTTATTATACAGGCAGTAGAGAGCCGAGGGCACAAAGTACAGAAGGAACACTAAATAAATAAAAAAAGCATTTGTGATAAAAACCTGTATATATCTCTGAGATATGACAGTGACATGCTCAACTCTGCAAACAGTATCATCTGTTTCTTCAAAAGCTTCATGTAACTGAACTCAAACTGTACCAGTGTAATACATGAGAGTAGATATTCACATTCGGTGTACTAGTAAATATAACAATATTTCAGTGAATTTTAACAAGATGTAGTGGTTAAGTAATTATTGGAATGGGAATTTTACCTTGGTAATTTTTTGCCACTTCAAGAAACATGCCCTTGAGAGGTTTACTGGTAATAGAAAATATAATTTTTCTATGAAAACACAAATGTAGCAATGTAATTTTATGCAGTAAGTTTTTTTAACCCTTCTTTGGAATGGAAATAACCATATTACATGTATTTTCCACAGCTCTATTCTTAAAATACTTTATGAGCTTTATTAATTAGCAATAAAACAATCATGTTAAATACTGAAAAAATACATATACAAAAAAGTGTTTGTTATGAGAAGATTACTTACTCTTTCAAATACAGAATTAGTGCAAGAACTAACTTGCAGCACTCAGTCAACAGAACTACTGTGACTGTATTATACATGTACTTATTATCTGACGTCTTTGATGCTGTAACCAGGATGCCTACAATAAATATATGTATATCTCAGGCTTGCAATTTATACACTGCACTTTTTAATGTTCATTTGTTTTGTTTGTTTTGTTTTCATTGTTATCTTATTTTACTTTATTTTTAATAATACTTTGCATAACATTCATCAAGTTTCACTTTGGAATTGACGTTTACAGTCTTCCTGGCTGTCTTGGGCTGAGATCCCAGATAGTTTTGTCTTTAAATAAATACGCAACTTAGTAATGTAAAATCCTAGTTCTAATAAAATGTCTCAGTTCAACACATAACGTTAAGGAACTCTAACAAGTTAACGTTCACATGTTGATGGAAGTGATGGAAGTTGAAGTTGATCATGTGTACATGTATTGTAGCAATGCAGGGGAACTTTTACTTTACTTAAATTTGGGGAGCGTATCTCATATATTTTGCCATATAGAACATCATGTCTACTTACCCTGATTTATAAATAACGCCATGTATGTTATAAAAACAAGAAAACTTAATTTAGTGGGAAATAAATCCCCAGAGCACCATTCTCCTGTTCCTCCCATTATCCTGCCTGCGAAATAAGCTTTTCTTGGTAAACATCGCACTCTAATGCTGTACATCTTACCAAAATGTTATCGCTTAAATTTACTCTTTGAGCTGCATGCATAGCTTATACAGAGATGTAAACTGTGGTAATTCTGCAACGTGTATCTGTAGTGTCCCATTTTCTTATCTTTCTTATCGTGTGGGATTATTAGTTCAATTTGTTTCCATTGACCATGAACGCGCATTTCATACTACTTCCGGTTTCAAGCGACGGCGTCTTCTATGATATCACTGTTATTATTATTTAAATCCTATCGAAGTTCATAACAAAATACATAGAATATGTACGAACATCATGATGATGGCCCGGGTTTTGTCGGGATAAAATTCTGTCAAGAATGGTAAGTAAATTAGATCTATGCCTCAAAATAAGCATTGTTCTACGACGTTAATAATATCACATTAACAGCAGTGATACGACTCGAGTGAGTACAATGGTGGTTTGCCTCTGCCGGCCGGCCAATATTTTCAAAGACGGCTGGACAGCTTGTGAATGCATCCAGTTTTATTTGATGATTAAAAAAGTTTGCTTCATCTTACACCAAGGGACATTTCCTATTGATTATAACAATTTTAAGGTTTAGAATAATGTATGGGTCATTCTAGCATGTAAATAATCAGATGATAAGTGTTTTGTAAGTCTTTTTGTGGAGTCATGTGTAGAACAATTAAACATGTCATTTGTACTCTTAATTTTTTAATAATTGTATTTCATGTTTTGTAGCAATAACATGTTGTACCCCAAAGAAGACAAAGAGAATAAAATCCTAGCATATGCAGTAAGTATTTTTTTAAATTAGCAGGTGGTTTATGGTCAAACACTAATTTACTGGTTTCACAATTTGGCAAGTCTTTTTGATGTCATTAGCACATACCATGTTTTAAGTATTCCCATTTTCTTTTACACTTCCATACAAGATATGGGAGATTCCTTACACATCAAATTTTCTTGTGAACAAAATACATTCAACCACATGGGTTTCAGGATATATACATATATTTTTCAGTAACACCAACTTATTTTTCTCTCACAATATTTCATTAATGTTCATTTTTATTTTAGTGTCGAAATTGCGACTATCAGCAAGAGGCAGACAATCCATGTATATATGTGAACAAAATTACACATGAAGTAGAGTAAGTTAGTGACGTCTTAGAATTTTGTGTATATTTTGTATACCATACATAATGTGACAATATCTCAATTAAATTAGTTCCATGAGAGAATAGAATAGACAGAAATAGCAAATAAACCATTGTTTGTAGTGTTACTTGTATGACATAAAAAACTCCCTTATTTTCAGTGAACTTACTCAAATCATAGCTGATGTTATAGCAGATCCAACACTTCCTAGAACAGATGACCACCCTTGTCCTAAATGTGGTCATAAAGAAGCGGTTTTCTTCCAGTCACAGACAACTAAAACAGAGGTTTGTCTTTAATTTTGTAATTTTGCTACACCTCGCCAATTATCTGCCCTATTTCTCGTAAAAGCTCAGCGCCTCATACTTTATCTATACCTTGAAGTAAATTGAATATTTGAAGCAGTCCCTAGTTCTCAAAACTCGAGTAGTGTTTAACATTTCAGTTATATATTTTTTATTTTTCATAAATTCCATTTTACTTAAATCAACCCTTGTATGGATCAGTTTTATTCTTTTTAAAATTAATACATGGATTGATTAGGTTACCATTGTGCCTACACCATTAAATTTCTTGATGCTGCTTATTTAAATAAGTTTTGGATATAAAAATAATAATAAAAGCAGGCCTTTCTTCAAAAACATGCAGCAATATAGTAAAGCTGAAACTGTAATAACTGGACTAGTTATGAAATTATAAAAAATGCCAACTCCAAGTGCAGGGATCAGGTGTATATATATATATATATAGCAATCTAAACAGTAAAACAATCATTCTTAATGTAAAGGTGTTCAATAAAAATTTAAAGGACAATGTTCATGTAAAAATCCATTTTTCGAATTTTGAAGATACAGCACTCAATCTATACACTAGAGGTATGTTTTAATCGATCCCCGCCATTTAAAAATTATAAAAACAATCTATTAGCAAAAAAAAAGGGCTTTAGTAAACCTCACCTCAATATACAAAAATGAAGCAACAGATCTGGGTCACGTGGTACTGTGACGACAATCACGATAAAGGTCTATGAGACTCAACTGAGCTGTATGGTGCATACAGACGGAGAAGTTAAAGAAAGTTGNATGATGCTTGCATTGATCTGCAGCCAAGAAGACTGGCCCCCATGCTGCACTGTATTGCGTGAAGATACATCATGTTCCGCTTCTTTGACTACACATCCAACAGTCAGCATAAGCATGGACATCCATTGAATCACACTCAACTTTTTCTTGAAAAGGACCTGAAGGAAAAGATTAAAAAATCTTTAGTTATGAGGCTGCATGGTGTTCTACATTTTTAAATCTAAAACACCAATGTTAAAAGCAACCGATTATTACTTTACTTATTTATTTATTATTAACCTATAATAACTGAATAATTGATACAAAAGATTTCAGCGGAATGATGAAAACCACCATTAAAGACCAGCATTAAGACTTCAGCATTATTCTTTATAAAAAATGTATGTATTAGAAAAAAATTTCACCCTTATCTCCAGTTAGTAAGCACGATTCTAAAAAGCTGCTTTTCCATCTATGAGTTATAACTTTAAAGTAAATGTCTGGGGGTCATTTATTATTCATAGTCCAAACAGGTCATGGTAATCACACTCAAATTTCAAACATCATGCTCTTATGGATAATAATATCTTGCAATTAAAAAAATTTGGATTGTACAATATAATATAAATTAGCATAATGCATTAATTAATATTAGATCACAATTTAAATGTGGTTAAAGGGAAGTTTGGCGGCTGAGTCAAACGTTGTTTTATGGCGACGGTCTATAACAACGTCTGCACTATGTTGTTTGGGAATTATTTATAAAATAAAGTCTTTTCAGGCGTAAAAGTTACGTAATTTGGCACTGTCACAATTATTCAATTTTAGCTTGTAAAATTACTTCATTTCATTTTTTTAGAGGGATTCACAATAAAAGCAGCCGGCATCGGCCAAATTTCGAACATCATACTTGTGTTAGTCACTTTAATGCTTTTTCTACTCTTCTGACACCCTATTGAACTTGTTTCGATCAATGAGACATAAATGAGCATAATGATATTTGGTACATTGAGGATACTTAAAATACATAATTAACAAGAGCCCAATGCAAAAATCATACTTAAACTCCATCAACTCTTTTAAGTTTTCAGTGTCACTGGTATGAACATCTTTTAAGATATGATTATTCCTGATATTCTATAATTTTAAGCCTAATTTTAATGGGTTTTAAGTTACTCTAAAAACCCATTAAAATTATTTAAATCCAAACCACATTTTTCTTATCAAAATTAAATCAGCAATATTTCTGGAAATTTAATAAACCACTTATGTTCAAATAATGCAACAAATTAACCAATATAAAACCAGCTCCAACTATCTAGGGTAATATATATTCTTGATTTTCATCTCCTAACTTTCTTAAATCTAGGACACATTAAACTAGTTTGATGTGCACTAGCTTTAATACATTTAATATACTTAGTTCCATTCATGTATGCATAATACATGTGAAAAAGCTGCAAGCATTTGTTTCTAAATACCCGTTTTTATTTGATTTTTATGTAGATTTCTTTTTATTCTCATAAGATACTGTACATATGTGAATAACTTTTGGTTGCAATGATTTTCAGAGTCTTTTTACAAACTTATTTAAAAATAATAATATGAATCAAATTACATTTTTGTCACAAAATGTTATAATGTAACTTGTAATTGACCTGTTAGTTTTGGCACTGCAGTGCATTTATTTAGTATTCATTACTTGTGCCTTTGTATGTCCTGTATCAGTTCTTCATTTTGGGTTCATCCAAGCATGAATTTATAAATGGCAAAGTAGTCCAAAATTCTCAACAATTCTAATCACTTTGATCCAAAAGGGGTGGCAAATTGACAAAAAAAAGAGCTATTACAATTCAAACCTCTACTGAATAATTTACAAGCTAGCACAAGACTGTCTCAATCTATTGTATGGACCACTCACCTGGAAGACCACCCCAGTGACTACCACTCTGAACTGGAGTAAGAGGAAATAGGTGGTTGGATCATAAGTGGCCAAGTTGACAAAAGCCAGGTTATTATACAGGCAGTAGAGAGCCGAGGGCACAAAGTACAGAAGGAACACTAAATAAATAAAAAAAGCATTTGTGATAAAAACCTGTATATATCTCTGAGATATGACAGTGACATGCTCAACTCTGCAAACAGTATCATCTGTTTCTTCAAAAGCTTCATGTAACTGAACTCAAACTGTACCAGTGTAATACATGAGAGTAGATATTCACATTTGTTGTACAAGTAAATATTACAATATTTCAGTGAATTTTAACAAGATGTAGTGGTTAAGTAATTATTGGAACGGGAATTTTACCTTGGTAATTTTTTGCCACTTCAAGAAACATGCCCTTGAGAGGTTTACTGGTAATAGAAAATATAATTTTTCTATGAAAACACAAATGTAGCAATGTAATTTTATGCAGTAAGTTTTTTTAACCCTTCTTTGGAATGGAAATAACCATATTACATGTATTTTCCACAGCTCTATTCTTAAAATACTTTATGAGCTTTATTAAGCAATAAAACAATCATGTTAAATACTGAAAAAATAAGTACATATACAAAAAAGTGTTTGTTATGAGAAGATTACTTACTCTTTCAAATACAGAATTAGTGCAAGAACTAACTTGCAGCACTCGGTCAACAGAACTACTGTGACTGTATTATACATGTACTTATTATCTGACGTCTTTGATGCTGTAACCAGGATGCCTACAATAAATATATGTATATCTCAGGTTTGCAATTTATACACTGCACTTTTTAATGTTCATTTGTTTTGTTTTCGTTGTTATCTTATTTTACTTTATTTTTAATAACACTTTGCATAACATTCATCAAGTTTCACTTTGGAATTGACGTTTACAGTCTTCCTGGCCGTCTTGGACTGAGATCCCAGATAGTTTTGTCTTTAAATAAATACGCAACTTAGTAATGTAAATACCTAGTTCTAATAAAGTGTCTCAGTTCAACACATAACGTTAAGGATCTCTAACAATTTGACGTTCACATGTTGATGGAAGTGATGGAAGTTGAAGTTGATCATGTGTATCCTGTAGCAATGCAGGGGAACTTGCGCATTTACTTTACTTAAATTTGGGGAGCGTATCTCATATATTTTGCCATATAGAACATCATGTCTACTTACCCTGATTTATAAATAACGCCATGTATGTTATAAAAACAAGAAAACTTAATTTAGTGGGAAATAAATCCCCAGAGCACCATTCTCCTGTTCCTCCCATTATCCTGCCTGCGAAATAAGCTTTTCTTGGTAAACATCGCACTCTAATGCTGTACATCTTACCAAAATGTTACCGCTTAAATTTACTCTTTGAGCTACATGCATAGCTTATACAGAGATGTAAACTGTGGCAATTCTGCAACGTGTATCTGTAGTGTCCCATTTTCTTATCTTTCTTATCGTGTGGGATTATTAGTTCAATTTGTTTCCATTGACCATGAACGCGCATTTCATACTACTTCCGGTTTCAAGCGACGGCGTCTTCCTATGATATCACTGTTATTATATTAAAATCCTATCGAAGTTCATAACAAAATACATAGAATATGTACGAACATCATGATGATGGCCCGGGTTTTGTCGGGATAAAATTCTGCCAAGAATGGTAAGTAAATTAGATCTATGCCTCAAAATAAGCATTGTTCTACGACGTTAATAATATCACATTAACAGCAGTGATACGACTCGAGTGAGTACAATGGTGGTTTGCCTCTGCCGGCCGGCCAATATTTTCAAAGACGGCTGGACAGCTTGTGAATGCATCCAGTTTTATTTGATGATTAAAAAAGTTTGCTTCATCTTACACCAAGGGACATTTCCTATTGATTATAACAATTTTAAGGTTTAGAATAATGTATGGGTCATTCTAGCATGTAAATAATCAGATGATAAGTGTTTTGTAAGTCTTTTTGTGGAGTCATGTGTAGAACAATTAAACATGTCATTTGTACTCTTAATTTTTTAATAATTGTATTTCATGTTTTGTAGCAATAACATGTTGTACCCCAAAGAAGACAAAGAGAATAAAATCCTAGCATATGCAGTAAGTATTTTTTTAAATTAGCAGGTGGTTTATGGTCAAACACTAATTTACTGGTTTCACGATTTGGCAAGTCTTTTTGATGTCATTAGCACATACCATGTTTTAAGTATTCCCATTTCCTTTTACACTTCCATACAAGATATGCGAGATTCCTTACACATCAAATTTTCTTGTGAACAAAATACATTCAACCACATGGGTTTCAGGATATATACATATATTTTCCAGTAACACCAACACATTTTTCTCTCACAATATTTCATTAATGTTCATTTTTATTTTAGTGTCGAAATTGCGACTATCAGCAAGAGGCAGACAATCCATGTATATATGTGAACAAAATTACACATGAAGTAGAGTAAGTTAGTGACGTCTTAGAATTTTGTGTATATTTTGTATACCATAATAATGTGACAATATCTCAATTAAATTAGTTCCATGAGAGAATAGAATAGACAAAAATAGCAAATAAACCATTGTTTGTAGTGTTACTTGTATGACATAAAAAATTCCCTTATTTTCAGTGAACTTACTCAAATCATAGCTGATGTTATAGCAGATCCAACACTTCCTAGAACAGATGACCACCCTTGTCCTAAATGTGGTCATAAAGAAGCGGTTTTCTTCCAGTCACAGACAACTAAAACAGAGGTTTGTCTTTAATTTTGTAATTTTGCTACACCTCGCCAATTATCTGCCCTATTTCTCGTAAAAGCTCAGCGCCTCGTACTTTATCTATACCTTGAAGTAAATTGAATATTTGAAGCAGTCCCTAGTTCTCAAAACTCGAGAAGTGTTTAACAGTTCAGTTATATATTTTTTATTTTTCATAAATCCCATTTTACTTAAATCAACCCTTGTATGGATCAGTTTTATTCTTTTTAAAATTAATACATGGATTGATTAGGTTACCATTGTGCCTACACCATTAAATTTCTTGATGCTGCTTATTTAAATAAGTTTTGGATATAAAAATAATAATAAAAGCAGGCCTTTCTTCAAAAACATGCAGCAATAAAGTAAAGCTGAAACAGTAATAACTGGACTAGTTATGAAATTATAAAAAATGCCAACTCCAAGTGCAGGGATCAGGGGCCGGTTTCACAAAGCAGTAGTTAGTTAGAACAACTAACTACTGAACTACCTCGCTAACGAGCAAACTTAGCGATTTTCGAGGGGTGTTTCACAAAGCAGTAGTTAACTTATCGCTAAGTTCAGTCGTAAAGTTCGGTCGCTAGTTCTCTCGTTACTCACCGTAGTCTCGAAACCGTCTGCCGGAAGTGGAACTCTTGCGTAAAAGTGTCACGAAAGCACTAACTCTCCAATTTTTGGTGGCTGGAAATGCATAAGAACGTCTGCCTTGAGGTCGTCGTAAAGGATCTCCACCACCTTTTTGCAGCTCTTTTTGTCACAGCTAGGCGCAACCTCTCTTAAATTGCATCATCGTGTGTATATTCTAATAGATTCTGCCTTTCATGAAAACGTCGTAGTCTACGTTGCCGTCTGGCGGTACGGTTAGCAAGAAAGGTAGCCGCCATATTGGATACAAAGACAAACGACAGACAACGGTAACTAAGCAACCTTTTTATTTCACTCATTACGCATGCGTACGATGAAACTCTAGAGTAAGCGACTGGTCTGACCAGTCGTTAAATATCCAAGGCAACAACGAGACAATAACGAGCGAGAGAACTAGTGACTGCTTCGTGAAACGGCACTCTAACTAGCGAGAGGCTAACTACCGATCGCTAACTAACTACTGCTTTGTGAAACCGGCCCCAGGTGTATATATATATATAGCAATCTAAACAGTAAAACAATCATTCTTAATGTAAAGGTGTTCAATAAAAATTTAAGACGATAGTATGTTTGTTCTTGTGTGACATTATAGTTGTAAACAAGTATATATTGAATTCATTGTCCTTACTTTTTTTTTTGTTCTTATAGCAAGGGATGCGGCTATACTATGTTTGCACAAATAACAACTGCACTCATAGGTGGACAGAGTAAAGAACAGAGAAAGAAGACGTACATATACAGTTGAGACAAATGCTGGGGTAACACTTGTGAAGTCCTCTAGAGCAAGTTGTGTCCACTGATTGCTGTTGGTTTTGTACAGATGGGATATTTTCAGAGGCAGCACATACAGGAAACATTTTGTTTTGTTTTGAATTTTAATTATGAAAGTATTGATACCTTTAACTAATAATACTAATTGATTAAACAGACAACTCGTGAGACATTCTTATATCATTACCGTAATGTAAATAATGGAATAATTCGAGAGACTTTTATGCTGGACTGTGCTCTTGTGAAGATCACTCAAACTTATTGAAAAGAGGGCCATAGTAAAGCCCTTAAACTCATGGTTTATAAAAGGTTTATTTTCTTATGGATTTTTTAAACTAAAAAGGTATTGATGCCGAAACACTATATCAGAATAAGTGTAGCCTAATGAACTAAACAGTGATGAATTTTAGAACTGTATTTTTGAAGATGAAGCACAATACAATGTTGCGATAACTTATTGTTCATTTCATTAATAAAATAGTGAGGCAAAAAAATACATATTAGTTCAAAGAACTTTTACCAACATTTTACATTCATTTCCTTCCTTTCCCAAGATATGTGATATACGAAGACAGAAAATTGCTTCTTTTCATATTTGATTTTATTAAATGCACCCCAGATGAAAAAATGCTTTAACTTTATAAAATATAACTGATAGCAGGGATAGAATTTGGCAACACTAGTATTTACTGTATAAACACATTTTGTATTGACACGGTGCACTTGCACTAAAAGGCAAGTAAAACATACTTTTCTGTCATAACAAACACTGCTGTAATGTACATATATGTCATTAAAATTGGCAAAATAGCTCATCATTTGTCAACATGTAAAATACATAAATTTATCTTTTTTGACAGATGGCCACATTTTCAATGTTAGTGAACACAACATTACAGTTTATGTGCCATCTCTAATCCAAAGTGTGCCAACTTTATTGTCCTATTCATCTACCATATAACGTAATGGATCGCGTGCCCTTGCCACTTCTTCTTTAACTGATGGAGACTATAAAATGAAAAATACAGAATTTGGTGCAATGCAATAGCAATATAAAAATTGCAGCAATCTCATTCTAATGCATAATGATTTTTGTTGCTTAATTAGTTTGTCTGACACAAATGTTGTGACCAATTTCTAATAACAGTACCGAGACAAATTCAAGGAAAATATTTAGATAACTACAAAAAAAAAAAAAAAAATTACTAGAGAACTTCATTATCAAAGAAAGCCATAAGTAACAGTGTACATATTTTAAGTTGCACTTCCAGAAACTGGCTAGTGTGATTTCTCACATCTACTGATAGACAGCAAAACTGGCAAAAAACGGATGCTGAACAGGGAAAAAAAAAACTCCAATTGCACTACTTTAATATAAACTGGTAAATTCCAGTAATCTCAAAAAAAAAAAAAAAAAAAGTTATTTTAAAATGTAAACATTGACTGACGTCATAAACAGCGTGGAACAGCCTTCCAAAACTGCTTCTTTTCCTCTGAGATTGCTATTTTAAATTGGTTCTCATTTTGTACCATGTATCAATTTATCACCATTTAAATAAACTGGACCCTTTAGTAAATCTGAATTAAAATTGAAATTCATTCTGGCATAATTATTTAATTTTTGTAAAAATAATCCAGTTAATGAGTCTAATTTCAGAAGACCCGAAGTCTCGCATTTTTGCCAAACAAAACTAAGAAAATTTAAAGTAAAACAAAACTTATTGTTTGGCAGTTATAAGGTGAATAACGTGCAATTGACAGCATGAAATGGACAAACGAGATGATCAGAATATATACAGACACATGCAGTGTCCGTCTATATAAATGCATAAAGAAAAGCTGCAATACTTACAAATTTATAATGAAGGATTGTTACAAAAACCATGGCTAAAAAAATCCTTACTGTGTCTTGAACCAGAAAATAGACTACATCATTTTTATGTCGTCCCCTACACAAAAAGAAAATAAGCATAACTAAAGGATAACAGAGATAATGGTGCCTCTGGTATGTACCACCAACAGAAAATTAAATGTAGGAGTAGTCAGTAGTGAGTCAGTGAGTTAGCTAACTACCTGCTGGTTAGTGATGCTGTTACTGTATGCTGAGCTCTAGAAAGCAAAACCTGATGTTATTTTTAAATTAAATTAAATTAAATTAATTAAAATTATGTAGATCAAAACACTTATATGTTTATTCCAATTTTTTTCAGACCTGAAAGTAAACCAAATCATATATAACAATTGAGTTCAACACTATTGCTCCTGCATCAATGCTGTAGTGTACAACTATTTTTCAAAATAAATCCCATATTCAGTTACTCTTTGCAGCCTTTCTGATTGTAAGCCTAAGAATGCAAGTTAATGTATATTTAAAGTCCTTTTATTCTCACATTTTAATTATTCTTACTGTAAATCCAAGAAGACTAAAAATATGTTTCAAAATAAATAAGGCCACACTGATTTAACTTCATGGATAACATCTACATGTGTATTAATTTTCGCTTATTCTCAAAAAAATTAAATAAAAATAAATAATAAAAAACCCTCCTCGAACTTCTAAACTGACTACTTGTACAGTCTGTGCAAACTCAAAATGCTGCAAACGCATTTATCTTCTACCACAAAATCTTCTGAATTTGTCGTAAAATGAGAAATGGCCACTGCTCGTCATCGTCAACAAAATACACAAACATAAAAGTTTACAAAAAAGACGGGGCTTGCTTGAAGATTGGTATGCAATTGATGTTGGTGAGGGGGATATCATGTTTGTTCAACTATACAAGAGTCTGGCAACAGCAAGCACTAATGTCCAGACAACTTAAAAAAATGTCTTATCCAGAGCATCTCAAACAGTTTCTTTTTTCAACAACAAGAAAAATGAGAAGGGAGTTGAGGTATATGGTGGCCTCAAAGTAGATCTTTAGTGTTCTCAGTTGTTTGTATGATACTGAGATGAAGCAGATGAGAGCTGACTGTTTAAAATCTTAGCACAAAGAAAGACTTTATGTTTGATACACTGAGATAAAGAAGATGACTGCTGACACTTTAAGTGCAAATAAACATGTGTTGTTTGCTTGATACACTTTGTTCTGTGGTTTTAATTGTGTTTCCAGCTATGTATTTCTTAAATTTAGCAGCATTTTTTTGTTCTTTTATTTTTTTTATTTTTTATTTTTTTGCCCTCTCACATAGTTTTGGGGGTCTCCAGAGGAGTTAAATCAGTGTAACCTAATCACACTTACCATGAATAATTGCGACTTGCGTGATGAATGCGTTCATATCTACAAAACAGTACAATAGCTGTTTAAAATATTTAATTATTGCAAATCTCATCAAAGTTTTAACTTCCTTGAACTAATGGTCTATGAGGAGTTAGCAAGAATTTCAATGTAAAAAGGCTTTCCAGACAGCCCAGGGATAGCCCAACCCCTAGTTGCACTAAAATTCTGAAGTGTCCATGATGATAGGTCTATTTTTCCCCAAACTTTTATGATCTAGGAGGAGATAGTAGAAATTACTAATGCACAGATGCATGGACAGGCGGGATAACATGATCTCCGACTTTTGTCACAAAAGTGCAGAGATATAAATTTGTAACAGTAATTCTAACTGGCAATCAAAATTTTCAAGATCAATAATAAATGTTTGACACATTGATATTATTGCAATTAAAATACTCTCTGCTTTCTTTAAGCAACTTCAGGAATGTCTTACACTTTGTCATCTAATGGTCCCTGTCTGTACAAATGCTCTTGTGGAATTTTAAACTGGGCATCATATTCTGCTCTTCTTCCTGTATCACTTAAAACCTTATAAGCTTCATTAACTTCAACAAATTTTAAATGAGCTTCGTCTTGTTTTTCTAGATTGCTGTCAGGATGCCACTGAAAAAATTTCAAATATATGAAAACTATATTTCACTTCTACAGAATTTCTGATTCCAAGGGCCTTAAAATATGAGGTGTATTAAATACACTAAAAAGAAAAGAAAACTGAAATGTATAAAAATAATAAAAGTTACAAAAAATTAATCAACAGTGTCTTCATTTTAAAAGATCAAAATAACAATCTTAACATTGCATCAAGGTTGTTTTTATTATTTATAAACAAAACAAAATAATAAAAATAATAATATAAATTTTACATTTTTATCTTGAACATTCTTTGGATTCAATTTTAGTAGTTGGAACTGAAAAGGGTATGTCGTCTCCAAAGGTTATAAGCACTCAGAGACAGGACCAGAAAGGCAAGGATGGCACTTTTTTTTTTACCCTCCCTCTCTCTCAGTGACACTTTACAAACCTCTTTAGACTTCTTCATATATGCCTCCCTAATCTCCTCTTCAGTAGCTGTGGGATTTAGACCAAGGGCATTGTAATGATTGGTTTTATTGGTTTGAGTGCTGAGGTCTTGATGTCTGGAAATTGGAACACATTTGATTAATACACATGAATGCAGTTTTTTTTTTAACTACAGCATACCCTTTAAACAATGAGAAAACATTTTAACATACTGTACTGTTATATGTTACCTCCCCTCCCCCCCCCCCCAACCTAAAAAAGCATAACTAACTGTACCATAATACAATACTTATACTGAATTAGGAAGATTTCAAGCTGGATCTCATTTTATATAACTTCTTGTGTCCTGCCAAAATAAGCAATTTATATATGATAATGCCAATTCATATATGATGACTGCCAAATAAAATGAAACTTCATTCATTCAAAATTATTTGCCAGAGAAAGCAAAATAATTATTTGAAAATGAACGATTCATTCACAAATCTGAGAGATTTGATAACACAGAGGGTATAATATTTGATGAAGCAGGTCAGTTCATGACAGAGAATATGTTCCAGCCAGAAAACGAACTACTGCGCATAATCATGTTACTTACAGTTGGCACTAAAATGGTCTAGAAAACGTTTTGCAATTTTCTTTTCAGGTGGAAAATTATCCCTGACATAATTCATCATCTTCATGCATTTAAAACTTGACTAATTGCTGTATTCAACAGTAGTACAAATCATGGGAGCATAACTGGTTGAAGAGCAAAGGAATTTTACCTTATTCATGCACAACAATATTGATGGCAAAGTTATATTCCAGCAGTGTGCAAATTTAAGACAGTCAGGGTGCATTACATCATTGTATAAGGTTAGGTATGAAGCATGTTAATTATATTTGTGTCAAGTTTCCAGAAAATTATAAGGACGAGTTTCTTAAAATCTTCAAGTTAAGAGGTGAAGATATTACTTACCGTACGAAAGACAACGGGGTTGCTTTCATCCAAAGTCGTTTGGACAGGTCTATCTTTGGTCCTGTGCTCCACAAAAAGGACCATACTCTCAAGGACAGGGGCATAATTTAAGTTTCTTTTATGTTTACATTCCCTCCGTCCTTCGTCAGCTGGACAAGTTAGCACCGTAATTAGGTACTCTTAGATGTCGTTAAATTATGACTGCACTGACTGAAGGCTAGGCTCATGTTAAAATAAGCTCAAAAGGCCTATTAAATTAAAGCTTATTAAAGTGTACAAATATAATATTTTTTTCAGTAACGAAAAGACCATTAAAATGAAAGAAACCAATAAAGATTAAATAAACGTGGACACCTTTACTTTTTAAATTGAGATATTCTTAACCTGTTCCTGGCCAATTGCGATTTATTTTACAAATATTTTTTTAACCATTTCTTTTATCATTAGAATTCACTATTTGCCTATTTTCCAGCTCTCTTTTTATTATTGTATTTGTATGACCACACAGTAAAGAAAATCTTTGGACAGTTACAAAAGAGTTCGTTTAAAAAGGTAGTATTGAAAAAAAAATTACGTACTGTAATTAAGCAGTAAATCTTTTCACGTTTTGAATCATCTTTAATGAGAACATTACGTAATTTGCTATCGCACCAGGATTATAGAGTTCTGAGTTTCTGTTAACAATTCTGATGGGCTGTCGAGTGGACCCGAGTGTGCTAACTTCCAAATTGCTGCATTTGAAGATGCTATGCATTCAAAATTGATATCACAGCAATTATCAGTTTTCTCCTAAGAATACGAGTCAGTTCGTTTATACAGTACTTGATTTAGGGGTTTCACAGAGCAGACACCGGAAAAAGAGAGACAGCTACGTTAACGTTACACACACACACACAAACAAACACACACACATAGGGCCGTCCTATAATCATTTTCAGGAAGTCAAAATGGAAGAGTGCGTGTGAGTGTGTACTCGGCAGTAAGCTTTGCCTCTATTGTTAGTATAGGAAACACTTGCAGTTCCATCACTTTATCACCTTTTTTATCACAAACATAAAATCAAATATTTTATCAAGTGCACAAGCATCTGTTTGGTCCATTTTCGTCATATATGGTATCAATTAGTAATACAAAAAAAAAGCATATAGCCTCCTATATAAATAAGACATTATTGTAAGTTTGAGTTCAGTCATGGATTATCACGTAGATAGTTGAGACATCAGGTTTATGGACTTCTTCATAACAGAAATGGCAGTCCTAGGAATGAAAGTTGGGGGTTAATGTGATTAGTACAGGTTAGGGTTAGTCGGAGTATCGGGGTTAGTATATGGGACGAATGTCACCTGTACAAATTAATAGGGAATAGACTACCATTCCTGTCACACCTGATCTTCTCGATAAATTTTTTGAATACTTCTCACAAATGACGGCATCCGTTTAATCTGTGTACCCCAAATCAATTTTAAAGTTTTTAGCACGCTTTTCATACTCGGAGTTGAAAGTTTCATTTTGGTGCACGGTAAATACTCCTCTCCAGCCGCCTACTTTTCCTGAAAAAAAAATAATAACAAGTGAAAATGATTCAATTCTATGAAAAGGCACGCAAAAAGTCACTGTGGTAGTTTTGTTAATCTTGTGATTATCTTTAAGTTGTTTTTAAAAGAAACAAAATTACTGTCAACGTTACAAATGCTTGAGAGTTGTTCTGGCACACATTTTCCTCAAGATGTCTCCACAGATAAAAAAGGCTCTCCTGAAATCACTACAGCCCCCTTTACACTGGACGGCGTCCTTTCTGCGTCCTGTGGCACGGCCCCGTTTGAGAGTAAAAAAAACTATATTTTTTTTATTTTTTTGTGCCGACAACTGGCTGATCATTGAGCATTCATTCTGCAACCAAAGCGATGCTTGTGCCTCCTTACTACGACCACAGCGATGCCACTTTCTTGGTCGCACAAAGGACGTCAGGACGCCGTCCAGTGTAAAGGGGGCTTAAGTGGCAGTGCTAAAAACGTTTTGGACATCACTGAGATGACGCAGAAGGATAGTTATAGATAGACAGTGGTTCTAACAAGACATTGTCGCCTCCCTCCCCCCCCNTTCTAGATGGACAGTGGTTCTAACAAGACATTGTGGCCTCCCCCATAGCCTGGCTGTGAGAGAGATTTCAGGAGAGAGTGATTAGCAGGAGGTGACTTTGAGTGGGCAGGAACATCCCAAAGGAAGAATGTGTTGGAGACAATTTTGTGCTTCGTGTGCATCCCATGTCACGGAGGCCATTTGGAGCATATTTTTAAAGAGAACATAACTTTTATGCAAAGGGATCAAGATAATTGAAACTTTGAAGAATGATCATGCTCATACTGGACTAGGATTCAATAAATTTTTTTATTTGTTCTGCTGTTTTTTAGAGGGGAGTGTAAACCTGTATGAAGAAATAACTCTCTTTTCGAGGAAAATTCTATTTGCTGTGTAAATCCCGGACAGGATACCTTTAAGTAACATAATTAGATCAAAAGTTAGATTCGACGCACCTTTCCTATACATTCCATCGCTTTCAGGTCGCCATCCTGACAACAACTCGGTTTTGTGCTTTTTCATATTCTCAAAGGAGCATTGCTTCGCAACCTCGGCGTAAAACTCATCTGACTTTGGATACCCGATAAATTCTGCTACACGTTTTATCTCCCCGGTCAAATCCTAAAACATTAATAAAGTGGGGTTATAAGCTTTAAAAGCGTGTTTTGGTATCAGGCAAGTCCGTAAGATAAAAGAATTGTATTCTATGCAGCGAAATCGACCTATATTTTTCAAACAACCGATTAATATAAAAAACGTCATTACTGATACTGAATCAAAATACAACTAAGGTAAAAATACCCGAACCCGAGTGAAACTCTCTTTGACTGTTAAGACTTGGACCTAAATATTTAGGTCCAAGGTTAAGATAATGTTAAGGATCAGTGGTAATTAAATTCTCCTTAGGATAAAAACCTGGGCGAAGATAACGGTTAACAGATTTAAAAAAGGAATTGAGTAACCTGTTTACCTCTTTCAAATCCTCAAACTTGACAAGTTGCACATTGGAGTGGTTTTCAACAACTTCCAACCATTTCTCGACGTGATGAAACCAACTGCCACAATCAACTACAAAAATCAAACATTTTGCGCTTCCCATTATTCTAAAAAAAGATCTTAATTTCCATACACAGTATTTTTTATCTACTAAAAAACAAACATGCCAAATTAAAATGCAAACATCACGTAGTCAAAAAAAAAAATAATAATAATAAAAATAATAATAATAAATAAATAAATAAAATAATAATAAATAATAATAATAAAATTCCGGTTAAACACGGATCTCTAATTTAAACTAATTTTATTTTTCACATGTGTGTGTACCACCCGACCACAAAATGGAAAAAGGTTGTATTTGATCGTTTTTTGATAACATCAAATTTAATTGCGTCGCTTTAAACGTTAGTTATGCTATGATTTTATATAAAAAAAACTTATTTGTCCAGCTGGAGTGCTCCTCAGCCNAGATAAAAAGGCTCTCCTGAAATCACTACAGCACCCTTTACACTGGACGGCGTCCTTTCTGCGTCCTGTGGCAAGGCCCCGTTTGAGAGTAAAAAAAAAACTATATTTTTTTGTGCCGACAACTGGCTGATCATTGAGCATTCATTCTGCAACCAAAGCGATGCTTGTGCCTCCTTACTACGACCACAGCGATGCCACTTTCTTGGTCGCACAAAGGACGTCAGGACGTCGTCCAGTGTAAAGGGGGCTTAAGTGGCAGTGCTAAAAACGTTTTGGACATAACTGAGATGACGCAGAAGGATAGTTCTAGATGGACAGTGGTTCTAACAAGACATTGTGGCCTCCCCCATAGCCTGGCTGTGAGAGAGATTTCAGATGAGACTGATCAGCAGGAGGTGACTTGGGGTGGGCAGGAAAATCCCAAAGGAAGAAGGTGTTGGAGCAGTTGACAATTTTGTGCTTCGTGTGCAAGTGTGCATCCCATGCCACGGAGGCCATTTGGAGCATATTTTTTTTTAAATGAACATTACTTTTATGCAAAGGGACCAAGATAACTGAAACTTTGAAGAATGATCATGCTCATACTGGACTAGGATTCAATAATTTTTTTATTTGTTATGCTGTTTTTTAGAGGGGAATGTCAACCTGTATGAAAAAATTACTCTCTTTTCGAGGAAAAATTCTATTTGCTGTGTAAATCCCGGACAGGATACCTTTAAGTAACATAATTAGATCAAAAGTTAAATCGACGCACCTTTCCTATACATTCCATCGCTTTCAGGTCGCCATCCTGACAACAACTCGGTTTTGTGCTTTTTCATATTCTCAAAGGAGCATTGCTTCGCAACCTCGGCGTAAAACTCATCTGACTTTGGATACCCGATAAATTCTGCTACACGTTTTATCTCCCCGGTCAAATCCTAAAACATTAATAAAGTGGGGTTATAAGCTTTAAAAGCGTGTTTTGGTATCAGGCAAGTCCGTAAGATAAAAGAATTGTATTCTATGCAGCGAAATCGACCTATATTTTTCAAACAACCGATTAATATAAAAAACGTCATTACTGATACTGAATCAAAATACAACTAAGGTAAAAATACCCGAACCCGAGTGAAACTCTGTTCTTTGACTGTTAAGATAATGTTAAGGATCAGTGGTAATTAAATTCTCGTTAGAATATCACGGTGATCCATGCCTTCGATAAAAACCTGGGCGAAGATAACGGTTAACAGATTTAAAAAAAGGAATTGAGTAACCTGTTTACCTCTTTCAAATCCTCAAACTTGACAATTTGCACATTGGAGTGGTTTTCAACAACTTCCAACCATTTCTCGACGTGATCAAACCAACTTCCACAATCAACTACAAAAATCAAACATTTTGCGCTTCCCATTATTCTAAAAAAAGATCTTAATTTCCATACACAGTATTTTTTATCTACTAAAAAACAAACATGCCAAATTAAAATGCAAACATCACGTAGTCAAAAATAAAAAATAATAATAATAATTATAAATAAATAAAATAATAATAATAAATAATAATAATAATAAAAGTCCGGTTAAACGCGGACCTCTAATTTAAACTAATTTTATTTTTCACATGTGTGTGTACCACCCGACCACAAAATGGAAAAAGGTTGTATTTGATCGTTTTTTGATAACATCAAATTTAATTGCGTCGCTTTAAACGTTAGTTATGCTATGATTTTATATAAAAAAAACTTATTTGTCCAGCTGGAGTGCTCCTCAGCCACCCTGAGCTTCAGAGATAACTTGACACTTACCTCTTCACAATAGCCTATCTTCATCGTGTCAAGTTACCTCTGACCACATTCGATTGCTCCCGCCGCCCGCCAATCAAATTTAAATCCCGCACTCAATAACTCATTGAACGATCTAGCCAATGAACGCGAACGAGTCAAAGCGCGCTTTGTTCAAATCCGGACCAATCAAAGATAAGGCTGAATATCAGGGACTTGCCGTAACCTGTGGGCAGCACGCAAAATACATCATCCCTCAGTAGATAATGATGCAGGGCCTCAAACTGCTCTGGTTTTAATTCCGATGTACTCATATTTTGCAAAGAATCAAGAGATAACTTAACACATTATTTTACGTAGTCACTCGTAGGAGACGCCATGCTTTCTTTGTGTACGGTTATGCACTCGGAACTACTCGGATGTCTCCGCACTCGCCAATAACTTTGTTGTTAGTATGGAGCTTGCGGAATCACCGAGGATTACCGATTGACGGTCAACCAATCAGCGTTTTCACCAAACTTTGGTGAAAAAATTTGAAACTTGGATTCGATTGGCTTATATAAACTAGGTCAAACTATTTTCGTCAGAGGTAACTTGACACGATGAAGATAGGCTATTGTGAAGAGGTAAGTGTCAAGTTATCTCTGAAGCTCAGGGTGTCCTCAGCAGATTTTGTCCGACGCAGATGTAAGTCGTCGTGTTGGGATAATAAACGTTGCTACATACACTATACAAGATTATTTACCTTTGTTTTCCATAAACAACGAGAAAAATCCGTTCCAAGTTCCTAAATACGAATAATCTTCAATGTTCCGCGTGTGATAATACATAGATATGGCAGCATCTTTGGGATGTCGGACGCTGTACAGCACTTTAGATTTAGCCAAGGCTTGTTTAGGGAAAAACTGATATGGCACATGGGTGTTGAGAACGCGCGGTGAGGGCATGGTTTCAAGGGCGTGGCCGGGTCGCAATTCAAACATGCATTCTTCCTTAACGCGAGAAGAGAGTTGAGGTTTGTCACTTGTCAGCATCATGATAATCTCCCACAACCAGTGAGTTCCTAAAAATACCAAATACATTTGTCTGAAATGCATTAGATTTGAAATATTTCATGTAAGGTAAGGTCAACAATGCATGGTTTTAATCATTCATTGCTTTAATGCACATCTTAAATGAGTAAGAACTAAACTATTGGTGCATCCAACTTATTACTTCAGTAAACCTGATTTTACAGGAATGTTTGGCATATTGTTGATAGAACTGCACACACCGATAACGTCCACTAGATCTTGCAATTCACTAATTCACTGACAAATGAAAGCATGTAATAAAATAGCTTCTTTATTGTTATCTAATACACCCATTTAAAAATAAGATAAGGCCACACTTTTTTATTTTTATGGATGACATCCTCTGGGTACCCCAAAATCGGTGCGAGAGGGCGAAAAAAAAAACTGTCCAAAAAAAAAAAAAAAAATACTGCTTAAGTAAAGGAATGCTGTCAGTACACAGCTGGAAACACAAATTTTACCACAGAAACACGTATCAAACTAACAATATGTCTTTATCCATGCTCTCAAAATATTAAAGCATTGTGAATACTTCGTAGAAATGTAAAAAAAAGTCATGAATAGATATACTTCTTATTACAAAATCTATTAAGGTTATTTCATGCATTTTGTTGGTATAGCAATCAATAAAACAAATATCAAACAAACAGTGTGTCTTTATTTGTATTCTCAGAATATTAAAGCATTTTGAACACTTCACAGAAATGTTTAAAAAATGATGCAAAGATATGCTTAATACTACCAAATCTATTAAAGGTCATTTCGGACGATGCCATTTTGTCTACTTCGACTCACACGGCCAAACTGTCAGGTGGCCTGTCCGACCTTCAGCCCACCAAATATACCTCGACGCCCTTGTCGACCCTTTTTTCGCTACAGAAAACCTGGTAGTCTATGTGCTTCTTTGTACAGAATGTCACTGAAATTTTTCGGGCGATAATCGCTGGCGGCCGCCAGCCTTTCGCACAATTGTAAAAAGGTGATATCTCCATGCCCAATATCAATGGCATACCAATCCAAAACGACGGCACCCGTTCTCTTCATGACTTTAATTGTCGTGTAATTTGAAAGTAATCCTAGAGATGAATTTGACGGCAAAGCGGCCACATTTCCACGTGGCGATAATACGCATGCGCAGAAGGCTCATTTCCTGGCAAATTCAATAACGACGTTTGCGCCAACCGACTTCGTTGGGGGCTGGGGGGGGGGATTTTTTTTTTTTTCGGAGAACGGGCGAAAATCGGTGCGCGCGCAGGATGTCATCCATAAAAATAAAAAAAGTGTGGCCTAATCACAACAAAACTTGGAGAAGAAAGAATTACCCGATTTGGGCCAGTTAACCACCCATATGTCATCCTCTCTTGCTTCAAAGTGATCAGGATTTTCTACAGTTTCCTGCAGCCCTGAAAATAATCTGTTAAAGGGCACTCCATTCAACTCTGTCAAAGATACCGTGTTTCCCTCGCAGTCTGTGTACTTGTATGACTTGGGAAGTTTTCCTTGCCAATAGCGATAAAACATATTCTTAAGATCTGTGATAATCCATGGAAACCAATAGATGTCTGCAAACACTGTATACAACATGCGAAGTAAGCCCATTTTCGCTTTTGAGGTTGTGAATCCACCTATAATCATAAGGTATTAGTAATTTTTTCAATCCTCCTGTCTTGTGGGGGTGGGTGCAATCTTGGACATAATAATTGTCCATGGTGCAATGCAGCACTAATCTTTGCTTGGTTTTAGAAATCATTCTGATTCACATGTAAATGATAATTTTCACAACAGTTTAAGCTTTTACGTAGAGTAAAAATGCGTACAAACCTTAGACCGAGTACATGTTACTGGACATCTATGTTTTTCGAAACCTGTCTGTGACATGGGTTTATGAGATTGCCATAGAACAGACAAGAGAAAGTTTGAGACAGAAGAAGTTGAAATATAATTTCAAAATGACCCCCAAAATCTGAGGTTCTTTGATTTGGGTGCTTTAGTCAGTGCATGCTTGACACTGTGATCCATATAATACATTGGTAACACATAGTGAAGGAACACATTCTAATTTGGCTACTTATGTCCCCGGACCCGTTAACGTTTACACCTCGCTGCGACATTTCTACGACGATCACAACATTTTGGTAGGCCTAACTTTCATTATCTGTTTTGGTCGTCTCTTCGCCTTTACAGGGAACACATAGCTCTTTCTTACATTCGCCAGTGAAACATTCTTTATAAGTTAAGCAAATTTAGACAGTACCCTATCATAGCGGCACGTGGGAATTTGAGAGTTTAACACGACCGGTGGGTGCCATTGGGGTGTGATTGAAGACCTGTGAGACCTAGTTAATATTGATAATACTCTCTTGCGATGGTCACTGATTGCAAAGCATTATAGCTATTCTTTTTACAGTTTCTGACGCATGCAAACCTCTAGGCTACCAATGAAGAGTGATGGAGACCAAGAGAGGCGACTTGGGAGACTGTCCAGAGCACTTGGTCACCGCCCTGGCGACCCAGAGAAGATACTCTGCAACCGATGGTGACAATACTTCAGAATCGTTCTTCGAGAGATCACAAGCCCGGTGTAAACGTCATTTTATAAAGTGAACTTGACTTCACTAGTGAACGACTCTATAGAGGGTACAAAAATACAAACCACGCTTTAAGACTGGAAGTGATGATCTGAAACGTTCGACTCCCCCAGGACTTAGTTCAGTTTGCTCGAGGGCCCGGCTTGAACCAAAATCATGCCAAATAAATAAAGTAGTCTGAGAGGTGTGCGCCCTATAATTGGGTCATGCTATCAGTGGCATCCCGTTTACCTTTAAGATTAAGTCTATATAAATTAAACAATAATTTCAGAAGAATTATTTGTGAGTCAGCAACTAGCTTATTTTATTGTATTTAGCCATTTGTTCGCTTTTGTGTTTGTTCAGCAGTAAAAGACACACACACACACACACACACACACACACACAAAAAAAAAAGATTTCTCATTCCAGTTTTAATGAAGTTGCATATTCAGTTGGAAATGTTCTTCTGTGTTAAGGATCCCATTGACCACTCTCCTACACAATACTAGCCAATACAAGACTTACACCCCATTCTCATAGATTAGATCGACCTACATTGGATCGACCTAACTCCCTGGGGGTTCACGCTAAATAGCTGTCAGCCGGGCGGACACGAAAGTTAATTACCCCTTACAGATTGTAGTAGGCGGGGACGGACACTTAAGGCGGATTATCTGACAGTAATCTAGTGAGACTCCCCGCGGTGATAGATCGATCTAAAAGTTGTGAGAACAGAGCCTTAGGTGGGGTGCGTCCCGTTGACCAGAGACAGAAAATTGGGAAATTACTTCTTACCAGCCGTTCTCCAAACCCTTACGCGTCAATAAATTCTTAAAACGCTAAACTTTCTTTCGTCTAAGAACAGTATCAATACCCAATTTTTGGCTGGTGCCAGAGTTCCAGTATACCATCTGACTGGACGTAGACGGTTCCTGGCAGTGATCACTGGTCACGTAACAAAAACCCTGGTGAACTAACGACGATTGTGTAGACGTCTTCTCAGGGTGTGGCCGGTTCTTGTAAAATGTTGCAGTCAAGTTCCTAAATGCTATGAAACTTTATTTTACGGGGAAAGTGTATTAACATTCTCTCTTCTCTGGGTGTGGTTTTCTTCGGTCTGCCTAATTCAGGCAATTTTTCCTATGTGCTTGTCTGGTTATGATGTTGTCTAATCCTCTGAATGATTCTCATGGAACAACTCAAGCTTTTGGCATTTCGGCGGGTCAAAAACCCCTCCTATGTCAACTGCTTGGTAAAAATGCGTCCCTCTCAATTAGGAGCCGCATGTTAAAAATTATTGGGATTGGGGTATTTCAATGATTAAGCTAGGTAGGTCAAAATTCTACTACTTACATCTCCATTTTACACGATAGTCGTTGTTATGTAAATTTAAAATTAATTCTCTGGTTACCCTTGTCGCAATGTACATGATTGCGTAGGGGCGACAGACGAGTATACATGTACAGAAACACGTAAAATTTCACACCCTGTAATCAAGAGTAAAGATTCTAGGATAAAAACGGCACTTATAAACTTATGATTACAGTTACCAATAGCTCACAAAGTTCTCTGATTACTGCTACTTGAAGGAATTACAACTCTTCGTATGAGATTCAAAATTTCACAATAAATATAATAAATTCCATTTTACCATATTAACGGGGATTACGCAATTATTTTGAAATCTGTGCTTGTCATCAGACCACGTGGATCTTCATATATGGCTATCCTCCGTAATTATCTCTTAAGAGAAAAAAATTACAATCGACAATTTTGAATGTTGGAACGGATGCATTCACCATTGGTTAGTATAGGAACACAGTCATTTACCCCAAAAATGCGTTTTATTGCGCTTTACCCGCCAAAAATGAATAGTTTTTATCCCTTTAACAAATACCTCTTTGTAAGAGATATACGTTTGACACTTAAGACTTAGGGGGCGTCATTGATAGACAAGGCCAAACTAATGCAAATATACACATAGCTACATACATTCACATATCACATACAAATAAAATCAAATCTTTGTGCGAGTACGCAAGCATTTGTTTGATTCTGTAAACTTATGAATTAATATGTCAAAATATTGGTTTTGGCACCTCCATATAGGTACATAAAATATTTATTGTGAGTTTGTTTTGAGTTATGAATTATCACATAGTTTGCCGTGACATCAGGCTTTGAAAACCGGGTCTTTTTCAAACACTTCTCACAAATGACGGCATTCGTTCAAACTCTGTATCCTAAATCAATTTTAAAGTTTTTGGCCCGCTTTTCATACTCGGAGTTGAAAATTTCATTCTGTTGTACGGTAAATACACCTTTCCAGCCGCCTACTTTTCCTGAAAAAATATAATATAAGAATCATATATAAATGTTAACTATCCAATTCTATGAAAAAGTACACAAGGAAATCATTGTGGTCTCTTTATAAATCTTGCAATATTTTTTGTTTTGTTCTTTTTAATCGAAAAATTAGACGTTACAGTGCCATGCAAATCGCTAATATGGCAGCAGTCAAAGGATTTCGGAGTGGAAAATCAAGAAAATGGGGATATCCAAAAAAGTTTTTAAAATGATGGCCTATGCTTTATATTTTTTCTTTTTTTTATTACGTAAATTGGCAGGAAGGACAGGAGTTAGCAACATAATGAGGTTAAATTTTTATGAGCTCACCTTTCCTATACATTCCATCGCTTTTAGGTCGCCATCCACTCAACATATCGGTTTTGTTCTTTTTCATATTCTCAAAGGAGCACTGCTTCGCAACCTCGGCGTAAAACTCATCTGACTTTGGATACCCGATAAACTCTGCTACACGTTTTATCTCCCTAGTCAAATCCTGAAAATTGAATAGTTTTCAAACATCTTATGAATAATTAGTGTAAACATCAGTGTATACATGTACTTAACTCTCTGGTTTCTATGCAGAATGAAAGTTTTGGTCTGACCATCACTTGTAAGATTTGTGAACTTGGGGAGGTATAACGCTAGGATGAAAAATTAAGGTTGCTGCCGTATACTTGACAGCGACCTGAAACCCATCGAGACTTAGTTAAGTGACTGTGAGGATAAAGTACGGATTTTAGTTGAAAATTCTTGTTGAAATTTCATGTATAACTACCTTTTCTATTTAAAACTTGATCGAGGACAACGGATAAAATAATTTTTAACGGAATTGAGTACCATACGTACCTCTTTCAAATCTTCGAACTTGACCAGTTGAACATTGGAGTGGTTTTCAATAATTTCCAACCATCCCTCGACGTGATCAAACCAACTGCCACATTCGACTGAAATACATTTGTTAAAACTTAATGTTACCCTAAAGAATATCGACTTTATAAATAAATAAATAGAAACATAAAATCAAACATTTAGCGCTATCTACCTTTTCTGAAAATAATTACTTTACTACAAACCAGGTCAACAGCAAAAATGGACTTACAAATTAAAATACAAACATCCCACTTGAATTATACTGAATTAAATTTAATATTATCAGACCACAAAAACTGTACGTGTTTATGTTTGATCGTCCTTTGTTAATATCTGCTTTTAGTGGTTTATTTTTAAAAGTAAGTTTGGTTAATATTTAATACGTAAAATTTAATTTTTCGCCAAGCTGCTCCTTAGAAGATTTTGCTAGACACAGATGACTATATTACCTTTGTTTTCCATAAACAACGAGAAAAATCCGTTCCAAGTTCCTAAATACGAGTAATCTTCTATGTTCCGCATGTGATAATACAGAGATACGGCAGCATCTTTTGGATGTCGGACGCTGTACAGCACTTTAGATTTAGACAAGGCTTGTTTAGGGAAAAACTGATAAGGCACATGGGTGTCGAGAACGCGCGGCGAGGGCATGGCATCAAGGGCGTTGCCGGGTCGCAATTCAAACATGCATTCTTCTTTGACACGAGAAGAGAGTTGAGGTTTGTCACTGGTTAACATCATGATGATCTCCCACAACCAGTGAGTTCCTAAAATATCAAATACATTAGTAATAGATATTTATCTTTAAGACCTGAAATACTTAATGTTACTAATACATGGCTACAATAATTTTATTGCTTTAATTGCTTTTTAAATGAATAAGGACTAAAAATCCATGCATCCCACTGACTTTTCCTGTAACTTGTGACTTGTACGAACATTTTGCATATTGTTGATAGAATTGTCTAAACCGATAACATCCATAAGTGCGTTCGATTAACTTTAAAAAAATGAAATCACCTAATGAAGTAGACCTTTTCGTCCCCCGTACCCTATACAAATTTTAGCATTTCAACGCAACTTGATAAAGGAAAGAAGAAAGAATTACCCGATTTGGGCCAGTTAACCACCCATATATCATCCTCTCTTGCTTGAAAGTGATTAGGATTTTCTACAGCGTCCTGTAGTCCTAGAAATGACCTATCAAAGGTAACTCCATTGAACTCTGTCAAAGATACCGTGTTTCCTTCGCAGTCTGTAAACTCACATGACTTGGGAAGTTTTCCTTGCCAATAGCGATAAAGCATATTCTTAAAATCTGTCATAACCCAAGGAAACCAATAGATGTCCGCAAAAATTGTATACAACATGCGAAGTAAGCCCATTTTCCTTGTCGATGTTGTGAATCCACCTATAATCATAAAGAAAACTGCTGATTGTCAAAAATTGCGTTTTGAAGGTATGATTAGGAAGGTGTTTATATGGGGTGGTGGTGGTGGGGAGGGGGGGGGGTGTTGGCAATGGCAAATATAACTGTTTCGGTCGTGTTTGATTTCTTGTAGATAAAAACTTTTGACAGGTGTGTTTGTACTTAATGGTGAATGTTGAAATAATTATCTTTCTATTTTAAATAACAGCTTCAGAATATTTTTTCAAAATAATAAGTCAATGAGGAATCTGCTTCTATATATGTTTGATTTTTGCTAAAGCCATCACTGCGCCGGTGTGGCGAAACTGGGTCCAAGTTACAGTCCTCTGTTAAGAAGTAGAAGTAGTTTAGAATAGTTTAGAATGTGTTGTTTGTGGTTTTGTCAATACGGGAATCTTTTTCCCGTCGCGCGAGAAAGGTATCAAACCACGCTTGCTGGCTTGTATGGCCCCATTCAGAATAGGGGACTAACTAGTCCGAAGGTCAAATATGGCCGACCCAAATGAATACTACCTCACAGGATATCTATTCAGAGTCTATTAACGGCAAGCTTTGTAGTAGGTCGCCATATTTGACCCTCGGACTAGTTAGTCCCCTATTCTGAATGGGGCCTATTATTGCTTTAACCGCTCATGACGTGGCAGGAGGGGTTGGAGCACTGTAAAAACAGTACATGTAAAGAAGGTCAAGTCTGCTGACCGAAATTGACTGCATTGCCCGAGAAGGTTTGTGCACTGATTTTATAAACAGCTTAGCTGAGGCTGATGGACGTGCGAAAAACTAGACGAAAACGTACATCAAATTGAATAACCTTCTCCATCCTACGGCGCAGAAATAGCTACAATTTCTGTCTGTATGTTGGAAACAAGTACAAACGTGCTCTTTAATTATTACTGATACACAAGGAACTACTGCAAGAGTAAGTTAGTTTGACTTCACTTTTGAACGACTTGACATACGGCTGTACATAGGGTACAGTATATACTAACCACACTTTTTGGCTGGCACCAGTGATGACCTGGGAAGTTCGCTCCTTTCAGTATCTTAGGCCAAGTGCTAAAACTAGAACAAGTAAGCATCAGTGACGGTGAAACATGCTGAGTACGAAACCCGCATCATATACCTACGTGGAAATGAATAGACGCCGTCGTCTGAAACGTGTTGAGTGCTCTTTAACTAGGTCATGCCGTTGGCAAAGTCGAGTAAGTGTGTGCTAAATAAACAAAAATTTATACGCGAGTCAGGAGTAAGAGCGAAGCATCCTTTTTTTTTTTGCAATTCAACTTAATAGAGCACTATTGTTTAAATTTTGGATACCACGATTTGTTTTCTTATTTTCCCCCCTTTTCCTTGATAGAACAAATCGCCAATCATTTACATTGTGCACTACTTCACAAAGGCGTTCTGAAACAGGCTTGGCCTATACATTTATAAAACACCAGAAGAAAATTCACATTACATCAAACAGCGACAAGATAAACTGCACAGAGGAATTTTTATTATATTATATTTTTTCATTAAAACGCTTCGATATTATGTGTCGTGATAATAGGAAGATTAGATAATGGATAAATAACTGAAAAACTGCGAGTAATTTTTTTCTAAATCTATTTCATTTTTACCGAAATAAAGAGTGAAGTAATTGAGTACAGAATAACACACAAAACTTGATTAATAAACTGCGTAAAATGCCCTATTATAGGCGTCCTCTTTCAACTCCAGATCCTCTCACTGTCGCGTAGTGGCTCGCTTTTGTGAAAATACCTTAGGGCATTTTTTTAGTGTTTTCTACTAGACGAAAATAAATAACAATAACACAGAAGTTCAACTGGCAGCTCTTTATTGAAAACCGATCACGCTGCCCCATGACAAGTGGCTTTCCAGGTGGGCCTTTTCTGAACTATATGTTAAAATCACAGCTAAATGAATACACACGTTGCATAAACTGATGGCCTTCTATAGGGATACGACTCCAAAATTAACGTGGCGTTAAACACGTGCTGTCGTAACGTAATCCCTCGTTTTCTTCTTCATTAGTTCAGCTAAGAAAGCTTATATATATACTAAAAAATAATGGACAGGAAATACCGATAATAACATTATAAATCAATTTTTTATAATCAGTATACCATGCTTCACTGTACATACGTTTTGTATATGAGACTAAGTGATCAGACAAACGTCAAAGACAAAATACTTCACATCCGTTCCTTTACATTTTGGAGTTACGGCAGTGGTGTAATCTTTAAGCTTTCACATTTCCCTTTTTTCAACAATTATTACCGTCATAGCACCTTCAAAGTTGCCTGGCTTATTTGGGAGTATATTGCACAATTAATACAGTCATACGTGTAAGCAATTATCTACTACAGTATTTTTATAACGTAATGGTAAGCAAACGATGCACCGTACACCTGTTGGTTTGTCCCCACGACAGCAGCAGCACAAAGAATTTCACAGTATACGTATTGGTCCGGTATAAACTAACTAAAACAACAGGGATCATATAAAGCAACAGGGATCATAGCAATAATCTTTAATGTTTCAAGTATGGTCACAGCAGAGTGGAAAGCCATTTATAATTCCTCTTTATCATTCCAATACTAATATAACTACAGCAATAAAAGTTCACTTTTTTCAAAACTAAATGATAAGTACCTGAAAATAACCCTTTGCAAAATTTTGAATAAATAAATAATTCATGAAATGAAATAAAATGTCAAAAATACTAGACTGTACTCCTTTCCAGATCTAGCCAGATACAATATTTCAATGTATATTCAAATTAAGTAATTTGCAAAATAAATACAACTTCCAATCCCATCATCAAGTGATGCTGATTGGTAACACAACATGAATAAATAATTTGTTTACCATTTTCTCCAAAAAATGGAACCACTTCAACATAATAGCAGCACAAGCTGACATCCTTTTACAATGTGAATCTTTTGCATTTTTCTACAGCGTGAAAAGCAGCCATTTACTTTTGGTGTCCTCTATGTCTCCACATCTACAATTTCATCAAGTCAAAGCTACATAAACAGTTACATTGAACATAAAAACTAGACTACTGGACTACGTGTAGACTTGTTTCTATGGATACAGTCTCTCACATTATATAATAAATTCTAATGCAATTTATAACATTGCAGTGATAGACATGCTACATGGACAAGATTATCTCTGATATGGATATCTTTTAAGCCGTGTTCATAGCTTGACTTGATATAATAATATATCTTTATATATTTTACACTGGTGTTTGTTTTATGTCCTAGCTTGATCAGTCTACTGAGTTTTTGGCAACTGGGTTCTTGGAAAATACACCATCCTAAATAATCCACATACTTCTTTTTTCTTGGAGTGTAAGAGTTTATGGCAAAATGTTTTGTCCTATACTGAAGTTCCAGTGTCTCCACTCTTGGCCACTGTGACAGCCTGTAAGATACAAAATATCAATAAAAGGTATAGTACAACATGAAAGGATTCCTTTTTTACATTTCATCCCTGACACACAATAATATTTGTAGTGATAAAATCCTCAAACCAGTAAGCATTTCATCCCTAACACAAAACAAATGATTTACCACAGATAGAAAAATCCAATATAAATATATAGATTGCAAAAATTTCATTCCAAAATTTTCAGAGTTGTTTTGAATAATAGTTGATAAATGTTATTTTATGCATACGTAGCTGTGTGGTGAAATATCATATCTAATATCTAAGTAGAACCCACAAGCAATATGTATTCAAACTGTGTATCATATACTTTTGGGAGATATTGTTTCATTTGCATCAAAGGTAA
>NW_019775025.1:73750-128271 GCF_001039355.2 Lingula anatina | reverse complement strand
AAAGCAACAGGGATCATAGCAATAATCTTTAATGTTTCAAGTATGGTCACAGCAGAGTGGAAAGCCATTTATAATTCCTCTTTATCATTCCAATACTAATATAACTACAGCAATAAAAGTTCACTTTTTTCAAAACTAAATGATAAGTACCTGAAAATAACCCTTTGCAAAATTTTGAATAAATAAATAATTCATGAAATGAAATAAAATGTCAAAAATACTAGACTGTACTCCTTTCCAGATCTAGCCAGATACAATATTTCAATGTTTATTCAAATTAAGTAATTTGCAAAATAAATACAACTTCCAATCCCATCATCAAGTGATGCTGATTGGTAACACAACATGAATAAATAATTTGTTTACCATTTTCTCCAAAAAATGGAACCACTTCAACATAATAGCAGCACAAGCTGACATCCTTTTACAATGTGAATCTTTTGCATTTTTCTACAGCGTGAAAAGCAGCCATTTACTTTTGGTGTCCTCTATGTCTCCACATCTACAATTTCATCAAGTCAAAGCTACATAAACAGTTACATTGAACATAAAAACTAGACTACTGGACTACGTGTAGACTTGTTTCTGTGGATACAGTCTCTCACATTATATAATAAATTCTAATGCAATTTATAACATTGCAGTGATAGACATGCTACATGGACAAGATTATCTCTGATATGGATATCTTTTAAGCCGTGTTCATAGCTTGGCTTGATATAATAATATATCTATATATATTTTACACTGGTGTTTGTTTTATGTCCTAGCTTGATCAGTCTACTGAGTTTTTGGCAACTGGGTTCTTGGAAAATACACCATCCTAAATAATCCACATACTTCTTTTTTCTTGGAGTGTAAGAGTTTATGGCAAAATGTTTTGTCCTATACTGAAGTTCCAGTGTCTCCACTCTTGGCCACTGTGACAGCCTGTAAGATACAAAATATCAATAAAAGGTATAGTACAACATGAAAGGATTCCTTTTTTACATTTCATCCCTGACACACAATAATATTTGTAGTGATAAAATCCTCAAACCAGTAAGCATTTCATCCCTAACACAAAACAAATGATTTACCACAGATAGAAAAATCCAATATAAATATATAGATTGCAAAAATTTCATTCCAAAATTTTCAGAGTTGTTTTGAATAATAGTTGATAAATGTTATTTTATGCATACGTAGCTGTGTGGTGAAATATCATATCTAATATCTAAGTAGAACCCACAAGCAATATGTATTCAAACTGTGTATCATATACTTTTGGGAGATATTGTTTCATTTGCATCAAAGGTAATTATCTATTGACTATCAGCCTATCATCAGCATAACAATACTGAACTATTAAAGGTATAATCATAACCAGATTGCAAAACACCACCACTGATTCTCTGACATTACCTCACTTTAACTTGTTGAAAAAATAAGGAAACCCCTTTTAAACATTAATGAAGTTACAAATAATTACAAAGCACTACAAAGCAATATACTTTATTCTATGCCACAGACAAAAGTTAACTAGTTACCAGCAGAAGTTGTACAAAAAAAAAAAAAAAAAAAAAAAAAAAAAAAAAAAAAAAAAAAAAAAAAAAAGAAGAAAAGAAATGTACCAAAAGATACTCTCCAAAATTTCCCAATGCTATAATATTGTGATTCATATATATATATGAAGGATTATCAAATGTACTGGCATCTGTAAGCTGTTTTTGATTACTTAAAAGTCTGTGTTGAAGACTAACTAGGTTGCTGAATTCCTCCAATCTTAAAAAGAATCAACACAAACATTTATGTAATTTAAACAATTTATAGATGCATTGCACTTATGATCCTACAAACCCAAATCACAAAATTATTATGTAGTTGTCTATTAATTTAGGCGTGAAAAATTAAAATGTTTGAAAAAAGTCTGGCTGCTGTAATCTTCAACAGTGGTGTGAAATAGTTTTGAGGCAAATTCATTTACATATTCTAAGGTTGACATCACACTGACAAGATTGTCCTAAATAATAAAAAGTTAATTTTTGACACCTTGACTTGACTGATTTACAATTAAATAAATAAATAAATAAATAAATTAATTAATTAATTTAAAAAAAAAAAAAACACCAATACCAAACTTAAAACAATCTTTTCACAATGATGTAAACAAAAAACGGGTTTTACAAAACCTGTAGCAGCCCAGACGAATAATTTCTACATTTAAGTCTACTAACATTGGGAACGTTTATGGGTAACAATCAAAAAATCAAAAGGAATGTTTTCATAAAAAAAAAGCACCTATCTCACAGATTTAAATAGCCTTTTGTATATTCAAATTATTTCTCATTTTCAAGTCAAAAAAGCACCTGTCATCAATATTGATTTATCCCTATAAATATCTGACCCTACTCCTTGATGTCCCCATGATGTTAATACTTACCACCCTTTGCTGCAAGCAGAGAGAGGAAAGGATCAATGAACTTTGAGTGGACAACAGTCAGGATATCGAATAGGGGGAACATGTCACTGAATATAATATTCACATGCCTTTCGCAAAATTACATTAAAAGTGAAAAGCATCTGGCTGACCATTAAACATGCCTTTTAATTACAATTTCATTTCAATATTTGGTTTTTCAGTAAGTATAAAGTGGCACAAACTTTGCAGAGTAAAATAAGCATCACTATAAACTTTTTCAGTCCTTAGACTGGAACGTAACTAGTCATACCAGCTCTTGCTCTAACCACATTAAAAGCAACTTTGCTAAAAACTGCAAAAAAAATTTCAAAATGAAAAACAAGCTAAGGAATGGAAAGAATGCGAATTTCATTTTTATTCCCATGTCATTCAAAAAGGGATGCTTTAAGCGCAACACTTTTTTAAGCAAGGAAGGGCTTGATGTATCTAGGGGAAAAAAAGCACTGATCCCAAATTTGTAGTTGGTTAAAAGTCAAAATCTTTATATCTAACACACAAAAAGGTGTTCAGCCTAAATGTATGCCTGGAATTCATTTAAGCGAGGTGTTTTTTCATTTCACTATAGCAAGGGTATATTTTTTACTGTATCAAACCTTGTCTGAAAGTCTAGGACCCTGTGGGGAGACAGAAATGTTGCTCTGGAAGTAGCCATTTCACCATTCAACAAAGGGAACAAATACCATGCAGTTAGGTAAATAAACAGATGTAAGATGCAATGAATTACACTATGAAGCTAAATAAAAAGTTCTGGGATGTTTTCTTGCAGATAAAAATAAAACTTAAAAAAACTTCAAAACAAAAATTTTCTGCAGAAAAATGAAAATAAACCCCCCTAAACCATTAAATGGGCATGATTTCGTAATTTTTACATACCAATCTTGCTGCTAACTGCTTGTTCTTCATAATTTCGCTCTCTAACTGTTTTTCTCTATCTGCCAGTTTGTGTTTAAGCTGAAATAACAACAATAACAATCATATATCAGAAATACTAAATGTTCACATTCTTATAAACTCAAATTATTCAAACATATCCTTAATTGTCTTATAGCACTTTATCAATCTTAATCTTAGCAATATTATGAAGTTGCATCACTGAAGAGCATTTTTAGACCAAATAAACTGGCTTTGGAATGTCAAAAAATCTTTTTATGAAACAAGTAAGATGCACACATAAGGCTTATTTCCACTTACACTAGAGCAGATGTGGAAAACATACATCATGCATAAATACAATGTTATATACAATGCCTTGGTCTTTTGTTTTTTGACATCAGCAATAGTACACATCAGATAACCCACTCATAAACAAAGTATATGTGATGCCCACTTGTGCTTTGCACCCGTGTACATAACATCCACCTCGTTGACTTGTGGTGGATCTTTTACTTAACTCACCTGCTCCACCTCCCCAGCTGATACTCCTGCAGTCCCATTCTGAAACAATTTTAATGTATCCCATATTACAAGAACTTTCCTGGGCCATGTTCACATCAGGAGTTATTTAGACTGAAAATGAATTTGATTACTCCCTTTGACAGATGTAGTCTACTATAAGTTACTGATGACATCAATTAGTCTTTTTTCAGTCAAAGTTAGACCTTATATGAACATGACCATGTATATTTTAATAGCAAGCATGTGTTAACTTTTGTTATAAGACATCAACTCATTATTTAACATAAATATTCAAAATATATGCCTTTTATCTAATGTACACAACTATAAGCCCAGGTTACAGTGGGGTTACATGAAGAAAGTGGCACTACTGGAACAAGACTAAAAGCAATGGTTACAGTAAGCTGGGCACATGCTCGCCATATCTAAATTTTGGCCAAAAAATAACTAAATAAAATAATCAGCCACTAAAAATTCTAAGGCAGAGGAAATTGAAAAAAAAAAAAAATACNCAAGAGATGGGGACAGGGGTCCTTGCGGTCTAGGAGGAGAAGCGGTAACGGTGACTTGTATCCGGCGCCAGTACGCGGAGCCGGCGGAGCCGGCGGAGCCGGACGAGACGGGTCGGGACTAAAACCATGAGTACCGCCAGCGTACACGCTGGTGGTACAAATAACTCAACAAATCAAATAAATTCAACATTATTATCTTTATAGATAATCATAACAAATCACTCTTTGTCACTGGCAAATTGTCCATGTGCCAAAATAAGCCCAGTTACGGCCATACACATAAAAGAGTTTACTACTAAGAAGTCAAGACACTAACCATATTAGATGGGTTTTGTGGGATATCTTTGGGAGGGTCAACTATTTCCCATTCAGACTGAGTCACCGCAAGCACAGTGGAAGTGTCCTAAGAAGCAGAAACTATTACAAGCAACACACAAGCACTTCATTCTAGTTTTTGACCTCATTCAACTCAATTGGATTAATAAATCAGCATTAATAAATATAATTCTGGATTTTCTTGGTCTAATAATTCCCATACACCAATTTCCTACGACCCAAATTCATGTCTTTTCTTGCCCCATCCCTCACACCCATATGCAAGACTACACCATCAATTTCTACAGCCCAAATGTTTTCCAGGTTATACATACTCTCAGTAGAGGTTTATTAGTGGATGGACTCTGCTAAAACACAAGTAAGAGGCATGCTGATAATGCACACAGACAGAAGCATAAATGATGAGAAAAAAAAAGCTCTAGCACTATCTCTAGTCATGCACTACGCAATAAATTGAAGAAAATCATTACAGAGAAGAGCTATTAAACTCACATGCTAGACCTTAATTAATTATATATAAGTGACAAATAGAATAAAATTTTATATAATCTTATATAATAAAATATTATATAATAAAAACAGTTTCTTTAATAAAGTTCACAATTAACCTCTTTCAAATAATTTTCATTATACATCACATGATACCACTTTAAGCATTTGTATGCTGGCTAATTAACTGCAAAGCTATCTTACCTGGGTTTTTTCATTGACTTGCTGTTGTAATTTTTGCACTAATTCTGTCTCCTGTTTCAGAGCATCTTGACCTATTTTCAATTGCCCATTAAGCCTAGCATTGGCAGTGGCTAATTCCTTCTGCTTCTTTTCATTTTCTTGAAGTTTCACTTTAAGCTCTTCTAATTGCTATTAAGCCAAGCATGAGAAGAAAAGATGATAATTCTGTAGATGATAAATGTAACTTGAAATTGAAGATAAATTTCCCTAAAAAGTAAGCTTGCAGCAAGTTTAAAGCAATGAAAGGAAGTCAGGTAAAAAAATTTATTGGAACAGTGTACATAGGTAGTAGCACATAACTTGAACATAACACAGATTTAAAAAAGAAATACATGAATATAACACATGAAAACTATGGTATCACAGGTAGAAAGCAAACTAACCTGCTGTGCTTCTTCAGAAATTGGAATACACTTTTTAACATCACTCAGTTCTTGTTCCAAAGAAGAGACCTTATCCCTGGCCTAAAAAATTGCACACAAATATATATACACAATATAGGTCTACAATATATAAATATAAAAAAAAAACTTTACATACCAAATACTACTCATATCGGACTGATTGCATTTATTAGCGATATAGTAATTTCTGACCCTCATAAAAAGAATTAAAGACTAATATAATGAATTCAAAGTACATGAAGAGGTAAATTAAGTAAAGACACTTGCAATTACTGCCCATCATGTACTGTCCAGAATACCCAAGCTAAAAAATTCACATAATATGCACTCTGTACCTGGTCCAGCTCCTGCTGTAACTTTTGCTTTTCACCGTTTGCACCAGAGAGTTGTGATTCAATCCCAGCCACTTTCTGCTTCCACTTCCCTTCCTCAGACTCCACACTGCCCTGAAGCTTATTCAACATGGCTTCCTGAAAGAGTCATGCACATTATCTTATATATTTTTTCACTGAGAAAACAGCCCAATTATGAGTTACAAAGAAAGGTTTAATTTAGCCTGTAACCTACTAATTATCTGTCTGATCAAAAGAAGAGAGGTGAAAATGTCTGAAAGTGAAACTTGGCTTGAAGAGATGGTTATGGCAATGGCAATAATGTCATCTCAAGATGGGAATTCACAGCTACATCTAAGGGACTAAATGAACCACATCTTTTAAAAAAGCTTAGAATGAACTCCAAAAATACTACTTACTGTTTCGTCTAGCACAGACTTATAATGCTGGACTTGGGACTGCAACTGGTCTTCCCTTTCTTGTGCTTCCTTTAAATCCTGGAATTTTGACCAAATCCTAACATTTTCCATCATGTAACACAAATTACACATTAATTTTTAAAAATCAAGTTACCAATATTTTAATTTTCATTTTACATGTATATTCTTCTTTTGTGAATGTTACACTTAAAAAGATTTTATTTTGAAAAATCACCACTTTGTAAACACTCTCAAAGTCACAACCTAACAAGGCCATCAAATTCCAAATTGTTAAACCAATGACTTCATCTTTACCTTGTTATCACTTGATGAGGATAAGGTACTGAGATACTTTTTTACTTCTGTCTCAAAACTTGACATCCAATCTGAATGTGCCTGAAATAATAAATCAATCCATTTTATTGTCCCTTTTTACATATTTGGCAGCTTTATTTCAAAGTTACAAGAGAGGATAATTGTTTAAAAAATACATCAAAAACCTAAATGGAAAAAAACAGGTTTTGATACCTGTAATGACCAAGGAATTTTATCTACACCACGCTTTGTTTTCCTTACCAGTGACTGGTCAACTTTGACATCGGAGAAAATCCTCTGTAAAAGCTGCCTTAGTTTGGACTGCTCTCCTGAGACCTGAGCAGACAGTTTTTCCTGAAACCAGACAAGAAAAACATAAACCATATAGAAATACTTAAGACCCAAATACAATACAATACAGTACATCCAAATGCTCACTGACATGCTTCTATTAGAAATAGGGATAAAAATCATCTGCACCTGATCAAAAAACAAGGGTCACATAGGGGGGTTAACAGCACTGGCAGGTCATTGGTGGTTTATCAATAATCACACCCTAGCTGTAATAAAGGTTAACACTTTTCTATTGTAAAACATTAATGCATAATGGCAGATATGTGAAACAAAAAATGGTGAAAATCAGACAAAATTGCTTACAGATTCTTTTTTAGCTTGAGCTGCTAGTTTTTCTTGTACACTTTTTTCAGCACTATTCAGTGCCTCCATTGCCTTCCAATTCTTTTCTCTAAGTTCCTGGAAATCCAAGAGCTCTTTTAATAAAACTATGACCACTTTTAAACTAGTGGTTTAAAATACTGAGAATGAAACAATACGTAAAAATCTATCTCCCAAAAATGCATTTCTAGTAAAAAAAGTTTTAAAATGACAATACTCAAAAATTAGACAAAAAAAGTACCAAATTCCTTCAGTCTTCTGTGGTCTACAAAATTATATGCCACATCAAATTCTCAAGTGACCTTTCAATGTTTTCCAAAAATAAATCAATGCCATAAATGAGGGGCATCACAACACTTAAAAATATGCCACTTTAGCTGCCCTTACATTATTTTTCTTCCGCTGAGTTTCTAACTCATCTTTAACTTTCTTAAGTTCAGAGTTGCTACCAACAGTCTCTTCTTGTTTGTTTTGTAGAGCCTGAAAACAATTAATTAGAGGCATTGAATATAACTTATGCTTTGTTATCTCTATTTCCCTATATCTTAGATTTCACATATCTTTATAACAGAAATAGTTTGTGACACTGCATGTCAAAAGGTCAAAAATATTCTTTATCAAACATTGGCATCTTGCCAATCTATATTTTTTCAAAGAATATATAAAGCATATTGCAATTCATCATTAATATAAACAAATAATGCAAGCAGCTACAATACTGAAATTCAAAAGCTGAAAAAGGAAAGCAGAGATCTATACAATGGATTACAAAAAAAGGTAGGAAAAGTAAGCTGAACAGAAGTACATATAAATAATGAAATTTCCATGCAATAGAGGTATACACATGGTAAAAAGCTAGACATTTAGCAAAGTATTACATGTGGAGCATTTGGATGACTGAAAAATATTCAACTTAAAACATGTGACATTACATATGCATTACAATTAATTTAAGAAACAAATGCAAGGGATGGAAATAGTACAAAAAAGGCATAACCTGGGTCAACAATACTGTTAATGAAACAATAATAAATCATATACATATTGAGAAAATATTTGCATTTCTAATTTTCAGTTTTTTTTATCATTTCTCAACCACTTGTGATAAAGAGTAAGCTAAAATTTCAAATTACAAATTAAGTAAAAGCAGACTATCTGAAAATATCAATAACATGTTCATATTACATGCATTTTTAGAACCATGCATTCGGGTACATTGATCTCTAGACTATAGCATGAAGCATAAGAATCCTTCCCTGTTATTTTCTTCATCTTAAAGCAGAAATAATACAGAGGCAGGCAGAATGATATTAGCCCAATTATCTTCACAAATAAATAATAATAAAATAATAATAAATAATAAAATAATAAATAATTATAAACCAGTCAACCTGTCAAATGAATAATGAAATCAAGTAAATACAGGACAACAACAANTAAAAAAATCACAAAAAAAAAAAAAAAAAAAAAAAAAAAAAAAATAATAAAAATTATATATATATATATATATATATATATATATATATATATATATATAAACTTTACATACCAAATACTACTCAGATTTGACTGATTGCACTTATTAGTGACATAGTAATTACTAACCCTAAAAAAAAAAAGAAAGACTAATCTAATGAATTCAACGTACATGAAGAAGTAAATTAAGTATAGACACTTGCAATTACTGTCCATCATGTACTGTCCCGACTCCAGAATACCCAAGCTAAAAAATTCACATAATATGCACTCTGTACCTGGTCCAGCTCCTGCTGTAACTTTTGCTTTTCACCGTTTGCACCAGAGAGTTGTGATTCAATCCCAGCCACTTTCTGCTTCCACTTCCCTTCCTCAGACTCCACACTGCCCTGAAGCTTATTCAACATGGCTTCCTGAAAGAATCATGCACATTATCTTATATATTTTTTCACTGAGAAAACAGCCCAATTATGAGTTACAAAGAAAGGTTTAATTTAGCCTGTAACCTACTAATTATCTGTCTGATCAAAAGAAAAGAGGTGAAAATGTCTGAAAGTGAAACATGGCTTGAAGAGATGGTTATGGCAATGGCAATAATGTCATCTCAAGATGGAAATTCACAGCTACATCTAAGGGACTAAATAAACCACATCTTTTAAAAAAGCTTAGAATGAACTCCAAAAATACTACTTACTGTTTCGTCTAGCACAGACTTATAATGCTGGACTTGGGACTGCAACTGGTCTTCCCTTTCTTGTGCTTCCTTTAAATCCTGGAATTTTGACCAAATCCTAACATTTTCCATCATGTAACACAAATTACAAATTAATTTTTAAAATTCAAGTTACCAATATTTTAATTTTCATTTTACATGTATATTCTTCTTTTGTGAATGTTATACTTAAAAGATTTTTTTTGAAAAATCAACACTTTGTAAACACTCTCAAAATCACAACCTAACAAGGACATCAAATTCCAAATTGTTAAACCAATGACTTCATCTACCTTGTTATCACTTGATGAGGATAAGGTACTGAGATACTTTTTTACTTCTGTCTCAAAACTTGACATCCAATCTGAATGTGCCTGAAATAATAAATCAATCCATTTTATTGTCCCTTTTTACATATTTGGCAGCTTTATTTCAAAGTTACAAGAGAGGATAATCGTTTAAAAAATACATCAAAAACCTAAACGAAAAAAAAAAGGTTTTGATACCTGTAATGACCAAGGAATTTTATCTACACCATGCTTCGTTTTCCTTACCAGTGACTGGTCAACTTTGACATCGGAGAAAATCCTCTGTAAAAGTTGCCTTAGTTTGGACTGCTCTCCTGAGACCTGAGCAGACAGTTTTTCCTGAAACCAGACAAGAAAAACATAAACCATATAGAAATACTTGAGACCCAAATACAATACAATACAATACAATACAATACAATACAATACAGTACATCCAAATGCTCACTGACATGTTTCTATTAGAAATAGGGATAAAAACCATCTGCACCTGATCAAAAAACAAGGGTCACATAGGGGGGTTAACAGCACTGGCAGGTCATTGGTGGTTTATCAATAATCACACCCTAGCTGTAATAAAGGTTAACACTTTTCTATTGTAAAACATTAATGCATAATGGCAGATACGTGAAAAAAAATGGTGAAAATCAGACAAAATTGCTTACAGATTCTTTTTTAGCTTGAGCTGCTAGTTTTTCTTGTACACTTTTTTCAGCACTATTCAGTGCCTCCATTGCCTTCCAATTCTTTTCTCTAAGTTCCTGGAAATCCAAGAGCTCTTTTAATAAAACTATGACCACTTTTAAACTAGTGGTTTAAAACACTGAGAATGAAACAATATGTAAAAATCTATCTCCCAAAAATGCATTTCTAGTAAAAAAAGTTTTAAAATGACAATACAAAAATTAGACAAAAAAAGTACCAAATTCCTTCAATGTCTTCTGTGGTCTACAAAATCATATGCCACATCAAATTCTCAAGTGACCTTTCAATGTTTTCCAAAAATAAATCAATGCCATAAATGAGGGGCATCACAACACTTAAAAATATGCCACTTTAACTGCCCTTACATTATTTTTCTTCCGCTGAGTTTCTAACTCATCTTTAACTTTCTTAAGTTCAGAGTTGCTACCAACAGTCTCTTCTTGTTTGTTTTGTAGAGCCTGAAAACAATTAATTAGATGCATTGAATATAACTTATGCTTTGTTTCCCTATATCTTAGATTTCACATATCTTTATAACAGAAATAGTTGGTGACACTGCATGTCAAAAGGTCAAAAATACTCTATCAAACATTGGCATCTTGCCAATCTATATTTTTTCAAAGAATATATAAAGCATATTGCAATTCACCATTAATATAAACAAAGAATGCAAGCAGCTACAATACTGAAATTCAAAAGCTGAAAAAGGAAAGCAGAGATCTATACAATGGATTACAAAAAAGGTAGGTAAAGTAAGCTGAACAGAAGTACATATAAATAATGAAATTTCCATGCAATAGAGGTATACACATGGTAAAAAGCTAGACATTTAGCAAAGTATTACATGTGGAGCATTTGGATGACTGAAAAATATTCAACTTAAAACATGTGACATTACATATGCATTACAATTAATTTAAGAAAAATGCAAGGGATGGAAATAGTACAAAAAAGGCATTACCTGGGTCAACAAAACTGTTAATGAAACAATAATAAATCATATACATATTGAGAAAATATTTGCATTTCTAATTTTCAGTTTTTTTTTTTGATCATTTCTCAACCACTCGTGATAAAGAGTAAGCTAAAATTTCAAATTACAAATTAAGTCAAAGCAGACTATCTGAAAATATCAATAACATGTTCATATTACATGCATTTTTAGAACCATGCATTCGGGTACATTGATCTCTAGACTATAGCATGAAGCATAAGAATCCTTCCCTGTTATTTTCTTCATCTTAAAGCAGAAATAATACAGAGGCAGGCAGAATGATATTAGCCCAATTATCTTCACAAATAAATAATAATAAAATAATAATAAAATAATAAATAATTATAAACCAGTCAGCCTGTCAAATGAATAATGAAATCAAGTAAATACAGGACAACAACAACAACATGTAATCTTGTCAAGACAACATAAAGACATTTGCCCAGGTAAAAGCTGGGGCTCATACTGCAACGTGAGTGAGCTTACTAAAATGGTGACCAGTTGTGATCCCAAAGTGCTGGTTAGTTCATTGATTTGAGCTGCCTTTCTATCTAACTCCGACTGAAGTAGGAAGATTTGCTCAGAAAGCTCCTAGAGGCAATCAGAAAGAGAGAGAAAAAGAGAAAATGTGATATGCTAGAAGCAGAGTGCAGCCATTATTATCCAAGTTATCCAAATGGTGAGTGGTGTTATTATCTCTTTGAGAACATCAATGATGTTTTTTAATAATATTTCATCGAATAACTTGTAAGACGAAAACAAATACTGGACTGATACTGAAACACCGATGTTAAGGAAAATAGCAATTCAACAGAATTCCACATGCAAAGCTCTGAAAGAACCCATTTGTTACCAAAAGCTGTTTGTGTATATATATTTTAGAACTAACTCCATGTGTGCTTACACTGTTGACCTGTCTTTGCTTTTCCATTTCAACCTTGACTTGACCAACTTCCACTATATTGACATGTAACTCTGATGTGACTTTATGCACATCAACCGGGATACTTTCATAGTAATACCCAGTAAGTTTTGGTTGTTGCAAACGAAGCTCCTGCAGGGAAAAAAGGGAGGGTTAGTTAGCAGTGTTCTGGCTTGTCAAGCAGCATGTGGTAGTCTGGTTAGGTCACCCCATGTCCCATTACCTAATATATATTAATTATCATATGTCTAACACATCCATCAAAGCTAATAGCAAAGCACACATGGCCATATGTACCCTTACATTATCTTGTGCTTTTTTATATAAAAAAGTCTTTTGTGTAATAGGGAATGTGACACTTTTTGTTTGTGTAAAAGACAGTAAAGGAAATTCCCTCAAACTATGGTCTTGTAGGGATGAGAACGGCTATCAGGATTTTGCCACAACCAACATATAGTCAATATGTGTATAGGAAACATAGGTAATAGGTAAACCCTGATGTTATTGTCATGTAAGAAATTGGATAGCTGAAGCCAATGATACTTGATACCTGATAAAGTATCAGTGTAACACCAGACATTACTTGACCACCAATCAGAGAAAAGGTAACAAAATAATAACCAATCTTTAGCCACCTTGTAGATAGATAACTGATATTCAATACATGTTTACTTATGGGTTGAAAAGTAACAAGGTTTTCATGATTTGAATATGATATGATATGAAGGGCATGGGAGTGGAAAGCGTCCAGGCACCAACTAAATTTTCACTAAGAGCCTTGCAACCTACAGTGTAAATAAATGCTACTAAGTGATTTCTTACATCATTCTGTTGTTTAAGCTCTGCTACAACTGATCTGAGGTCTTTGCATTCTGCCTCAAGCTCCTGTGAATATTAAAGTTATTCATTCAACTTTTTTGTAAAAGATGTGAATGTCACTAATAAAAGAATCAATTACATCATAACCATCTGTATTATTTTTTACATGTCATTGATTCATAAGAAATTATTCCGTTCATAAAAAATATTGAAGAGATGTAAGCAATACATCAAGACCTTGAAATATTTAATACTATAGATGTGTACTTATGCATATTTAAAATGCATATTAAAAAAAACCTTCCCTAAAGTTATCTTACATTGAACTCTTTATCAGCATCTGCCAATTGTTTGCGCAGCGTAGTCACTGCATAAGTAGCATTATCCAGTTTTGCCTCAAGTACGAAGACTTCCTGATTGGTTGCAGACTCCCCAGATAACATCTTCCTGGCTTTCACAATAACTTCCTATATCACAGTACAGACATCGTAAATATACTCTTCAAACAGATCATCAATCTGACTCTACAAGCTGCCTCTAGTCTACTAAGCTGCGTTTCTTATTTTCACTTCCTTATTTTCATATTGAAAATAAGAAAATAACAGAAAACACTTAAGAAAACAAAGTTCCAAGCCTTTTCCCAATTCACCCAAAGCTGCATACAAGCATTATATAGTAATATGCATATATAGATATTATTAAAACAGGGGCATGACTAGTTATGCACTTTCTTTGATCTAAAAGGAAACCCAAACTATAAACCAGCATATTTCTTACAGAAAGAAATGCCAAATTGGTAAAAGAGATACCTCAAGCAAAAGTAGGAGATTGAAATTATGTCACATCAGTCACTTTTCTATATTATGACTTGTTCAGTTCAGTTCATCTCCATCAACCCAGCATGCAGTACAATTTTGATGTGGAATCAGTTAACTTAAAAACTGACTAACTCTAGCATCTACACCCAAATCAACATGCACTGATTTGTCCTTTTTTTTTTTTTTGACATATCACATATCCATTATATTTAAGTGTAGTAAGGGTAAAAAGAAATCACTCAATCTCAAACATTTTTCATCATTAAGGCAAAGTTACATTGAGAATTCACAATTTCAAAATTCATAAAAAAAAAACAATGTCAATGCTGTATATGTTCTGTTAACAACATGGAACGTGTTGGGCATCAGGGATGGTATAATTGGAATTTACACAGAAACCAGCAGAAAAGCTAACACGGCAAATTCTGCATTACTCCTGATTTTTCATAAACATCAAATGTTTCTACACCCTTTTTGGTGGATTGAGAATATAAAGGGTAAGGGGGTCAATTTTTTAATATACAGACCAAAATAGTAAATTACATTCTAATCAGTGATCTGAGGATGATATAAGAGTGATCCCAATGTAACACTTATAATAAGTATCCTACTTAAAATATGAACAGGCCCTGTGATAAATATATATATAAAAAAAAGACATTCCCAAGCAGAAATTATCAACCATAATGAGCTGAGCTTACTTCATTTGCTTTTTTCAAGGCTTCTACTTCTTCTGTCAGTCTTGAGATTTCAGCATCCTTGCTGGTGGTGTCAGGGGGAGACTGAGCCTGCTGTAAAGCCTAAGGCATATCACAGAAACATGGGTGTAAAGCAAAATTACAAAAGGAAAATCATCAATCTCAAATGTAATCAGTAAGTTTGGCCAATGCCTATACGAGTCGTATTTAGATTTTAGCTTACTTAAAGCCAGTATCAATAAAAAGAACTAAACATATCAAAATTCAATACATAATTTTGAAATGCATCTATTACGTCTTTGTCACTGTAGAAATGTTTGACAGAGTAATTGGAAATGACAGATAGACATCCATCTTTGTAACACTTCAGACAGAATGAGACATATGAAGCTGGTATGATACATTTAATGCAGTGTATCCAGCATCAACTCAATCAAGCATACAATTTCATATATACAGATTTGCTCCCCATGACCAGGTACTGGAAAGAACAATAAGAAAAGATACCAAAGGCCACCATGCAGGAAGTTTAACTTTGGGGACAATATTTACCTATTCTAGAAGAAATTAATCCCACAACCACATTGTTACACAGGATTTCTACAGCACCAGAGTGTGTTATTATCCCAGTCCTTCCATTAAGCAAGTAAAGTCAGTGTCTTAATATTCAAGTTTCCATGCTCGTGTCTAAACATCATGCAAAAGCAGTTTGTAAACAGAGATGAATTTTTTCAAGGCAGTGTGACTTTTCTCCACCCTCTCGTATTACAACAGTTAGTCATGCTATCAATAAACAACTTAACAACTGATCTTCCATTTAGCCCCAGTATCATGCTATTTTCCTTGTATTGTTTTATCATAAAACATGCAACGAAGCCCACAATTAACTTGCCCTAAATATCCACAATTAATATCTTTAACCATGCAGTTGGTGCTTATTTCTGACAGAGATACTGATGATTGAGAAAAAGCCCATTCCTAATATAGTCACCCATGCTTTGGTGTTAAGTAAACCTACATGCAGTTAATACATATGCATAACCACCAGGCCCTGGAATCATGCAACCATGTTAGTTTGTTGAAGACATATAAAGTGAATATAGTTGTCCTGTAACATGCTTATTAAAAGAAACCCTTCTTACATCATTGGCTTGTTTCTGTTTTTCTAATTCTTCAGTCAGCCTGTTCAGTTCTGCTTGTATCACCATGGAGCGAAGATCTGCCTTCTCTTCCACAGACTCCTCTGCTTTGGTAAGGCTTTCACTTAACTGAGCATTCTCTGCTACTAATTCCTGCCAAATGAGGTTAATATTGGAAATAAGATTTCAGCAAATACCAAAAAAGAATAATGAAAACAAATAATATTAAAAAAGTAAAAAACAACTAACAATCTTACATCAGCATCTTCAAAACTAAAAGAAATATTTTTGAATGCATCATGACTACACTACTGTGCACATAACTCCTGCTGAAAAAATCATGCTATTCCATACATGTTGTATATCTGAAAAAGTAAGATGCTTAACCAGTTAAAAAAAAGGTAACTCTGACAAAAGTTTTTTCATAAAATTATTGCAACACCCCCCCTCCTCTTCCAACAGCTGCCTCCCCAGACAACTGATTTTCTAGAAAATTATCTACTGAATGGTATGTTCAGCTTACGTCCTGGTCTTTCTTCAGTGTGACTATCTCTTGTTTTAACCTCTCCATTTCTTCCACTTTGCTGGTAAGATTGTTCTCATTCACCTTTGCCTCTTGCAGAGAACTTTCTGCTTTACTTAGGGCATCTTCTGCTCTCGTCTTCTCATTTTGAAGATCCTTAAGCAATATAGATTTCCCATAAAAAGTTTTTCCAGCTGAATGAATTTAGTTTTATTCATTTGCCTAAATTCTTTTTAATATGTAAGCTCACAATGGTAAAAGTGTTTTTTTTTTAATTTCATAACTGCATTACTGGAATTCTCATTTTCTTTAGACAAATGGCAAGCTTGCTCATTTTCTATCCTTCAAAGCACTTAGCAAACAAGAAGCCTGAGGACAAAAGTAAGTTCCCAATTGCAGGTATAACACTATCTTGCATGTCACAGGGTAGGCTTCCTCTATCTATAAGCATAATTAATTGAATTTTCACTCTTCTCAATATGTGACTGCTATCCAAGCTGATAAAAACAGAAAACACAAGATGCATTATGAACAGCATTCCTGCAGACAAAAATAGCATGAAGTGTTGCACCACGGAAGCCTTAACTGGCTGTCCTGAGAGTTTACATAAGCTTCCTAATAATCATATATGATATGCAGTTAAATCCTTCATGTGGGTACTGAACTATGTTTCATGCACTGACATTGATTAAATGTAAATAGATTAAATATACAAAACATCAAATGCAGACTCAACAGTTTTCTTGAAATGTCATTACATTTATAAGTGCATCCCAAAAGACCTGTTAAAACATAAGCAAGCCAGGCAAGATGATGTATCAAAGTCTGTATTTCCATCACCAAGCATACTGTTACAACAGACAGAGGGTTCAGAGAAACTGGCAGCCAGGATCTGGAATAATTTTAAAATGTGCAGCAGTTCACACAGGACACTGAAAGTCTGGAGAAAGCAATAGTTGAACGACATCTAAAAAGGCACTCTATGCTGGTAAAAGTGATACATTCAAGATAGCTTATTAAGCCTAATAAGACAGCAATGAACGGTTAGGCGTAAGGCTGAAAGTTACAATGCTTCAAAACCTGGAAGAACAAATTAGCATTATGAGCAGAATAATGACTAGTGCACAACAGGCAGATAGCAGTGTGATTAAATACAGCAGCCTGAAGCCCTGGAAGTACGGCTCAGACTCACTTCATTAGACTTCCTTAAGGTTTCAACCTCTTGCTTTAACTGGACCATTTCGTTGTCCTTGCCCTCCAGTTCTGCCAGGAGAACCTGGAGCTTTTCAAGAGCTTGCTGCACATTCAGTAGGTCTTCTGCTGCCTTCTGCTTTTCTATCAAAAGTTCCTATCCATGAAGATAAAAAATCTTTACCTAATTTCTGGGCAATTTCCTCATTATTAGGCATATATAACCCAACTATGCCATTTTCTAAGCTAGGCTACATTTTCAAAAAGACCTGCAGTCACAGAACTAAAATATTCTTCAGAGGGAAATGACATATACTTTAAAAAATCTAGATGTCTGCTTACATCATATGCTTTCTTCTGCTTGTCCAATTCTTCTTGCAGAGTTTTGACCTGTGCACTATTGGCATTTGTCTCGCACTGTGAGGACTGCAGTGTCGCCACCTGTTGTTCTGCATTGGTCAACAAGGCAGCGAGTTTCTGACGCTCACTCTCCAAATTCTATCCAGATGAAATTTAGCAATCAATAACAACAGTAAAAGACTTTGCATTTATTCTTACTTCTGAATTATTACATAATTTAATATATAATATATGAGTAAAATACTCTTAGGTAATCTTCATTGAGTTAATTTAAAAGAAAATGCACCGGCATGCTTATTCCTTAAGAAAAAACTCAATATAATCTTCACTGTTAGCAAGCTATTGCTTCAGAAAGGGGTAAGGCCTATAAACATTTATTGGGTTAAATGAGGATCTGGGTAACATCAAGAAATAAGCAGAATAAGCTTTGGCCAAGAATATCACAAACAATATGCTTATTAATGTTTTCTCTTTCATAATTTAAGACACATATTTTCACTGACAGTGACAGCTGCATCAAAAGCATATACACTAACACAATTATGCATAGCACAGCTCAAAATTGACGGCTCACAGACATCAGGTGAGTCTGGAAAGAACATGCATGTCTCTGGAGTGTGATACAGGTAATTGGGTCTGGAACTTATGACTATATGGAGCAGTTTGCATGCCAGGGTTTGACTATGCTTACAAGCAGTTAAGGGAATGTAATCTCAACTTACAATACTCAACTCAATTGAGAGGGTAATCAGGAAAGGAGGAAGGAATGAGAAAATTACACAGTATGCATTAATGGTTTAATGGCATATGCAATTATGCATTTTGTCATGCTATAAACCATCTTTCTAAAGACAGCAGCACCTGAAACAAAGAAAGCAGAATAACATGCGTGTTAGTATCTTAGCAGCAAAAGCTTGTCTGCAACAAAAAGCTGACATACATTATAAGCAGTTTTCTGTTGTTCGAGTTCTGACGAAACTTGCTGCAGTTCTACTAGCTTGGCATTCAGTTCACCCTGTAACCCGCTCATCTCGGACACCGACTGCTGTGTCTTAGACAGTCTCTCTGCCAGATCCTGCTTTTCAGCTTCAACTTCCTGTAAATGACAGTCAAACCGCCACCATCAGATTTTTCAAAACAACAATTAAGTTCCTGGTATGGAATGAAATACACACAAAATAAGATCATCAAATAATTACTCAAAACAAATCACTCTAAATAAGTAATAATTGCACTCTAAACTGGTAGTAATTGCCCAAATCACCCCCCCCCCCCATAAAAAAAAGGTAGAATAAGAAACTTTAATTATGAATCAATAAAAAAAATTCAATTAAACATCGATATCTATTTTCACCTAATTAATTATAGACATATACTTTCCACTCTGTACAACTAAGGCACTTAACTGGCATAATCACTGCCATATGAAGTTTATATTCTAATCAATTTTACAGCTGCAATATACTCACATTATTTTTTGCCTTCTGCTTCTCCAGTTCTGCTGTTAAGTTCTTCAATTCTGAAGCTTGTTTTTCTATCTGTGATGTCAGATTGCTAACTTCTTCATTCTTCTTGGTTAAAAGACTTTCGCTTCCAGTTTTAGTCTGCAGCTGACTTTGCAACTTTGCTGCTTCGCTTTCTGCCCCTTGGGTCCTAGCTTTGGCAGCATCCAATTCTTGCATGGCATTCTTGCAACGTGACTCAGATTTCTGAAGTTCTTCAGCCATCTCTGTTAGTCTCTTGTTAAAGGCAGCATCACCTTCAGCCTATAAAAAAAAAACACACATTTTAAAAGGAAGAAATGATTTATCATGACAGCAAGCGGGATAACTTCAAGCAATTTTTAACCATTTCTGCCTCAATTGGATTTTGGTCTTCGATGCCAAGAAAAATATAATGCTCATCTCAATAAAAAAAATCATGCCACTGAGAAAAAAAAAATTAAAAAGCTATATACACTAAATGAATTTCAATACCTTATACCACTCATGAAAAACTCACTCACTTTCTTAGATTCCATGAACTTAATACGATCTTCATACTGTTTCAGTTTAGATTCTGCATTTAGTTTTCCATTTTCTGCTGCTGTCAATTTGCGGGCATTGTTTGCCATTTCGTTCTGGATGATCTGCAGCTGGGACTGCAAATTGTGAACCTCGGGGGCCGCTGCAATCCTGCCCCTGGAAGAAACAAATATCAAAATATCTGTCCTTACATGGGTTTTGTATAGCTCAAAATCAATTTCTAATATTAACACCTTAAAGATGACATCTATTCCAAGTGGGCATTTTTACAATAAAAGTGATCAATTAATTCTCCATGCCTTCCTCTAACTTAACTGAATATTTTTGTAAATCTGCACTTAACTGAACAAAAAAGGAGGCATATTGCATAAATGGTCTTAAATGAAAAATAAAACATTCTAAAAATTTCAGCTTCTTCAAGAATTAGGAAGTACATACTGTGCCAATGCTTCTTTTAGTTGACGGTTTTCCTAAAATAATAATAAGAAATATATATTCATATCATATACTAGTAACTACATTTTCGAGCATCAAAAAATGTAAAACCTTTTAGAGTATTATAATACAGAAATCTGGAGTTAAATTGTTATCTATGCTTCATTAAAGTTCTATGACATTACAAGAGAATGCATCTTTCTCTTTCCTTTCATTCTATTAAAAAAAAAGAGTTTTAAAAAGAAATAAACTTTTTATAAAAAATGTACCTGCAGTAAAACCTGGTGATCTTGAGGGTCTTTTCTCTGCAACTGGTTCTTGAGTGCTGCCACTTCCATCATGTGTTGCTCATGCGACTGCTGCATGCGCGCGTGCAATGCATCCATCTCCTGCTGCTTCAAGGTCAAACTCTCGGACATCCTTTTCTCGTACTTGGTAAAATTCTGCTTCTCCTGAGACAGCTCTTGGCGCAGTTCCTTCACCTTCTTGTTAGCAGCCATAGCCAGCTGTTGTTCTAGAAAATTTCATATGGTGTTGAAGTTTCAATAAATAGATTTTAATTCTTAATAACTTAGCTTAAATAATCAAGAAATGAAATCTATCAAACATCATATCAGAAATCTCAATAGGTTTGGTAATTTTCTGGCAGCTGGAAGTTTATGTTTTTAATATTCTTATTGCATTCTCCATTTATAAATTAAAGCATACAGACAAAAATTAAAATGAATTAATTCAAGGGCTAAAGAAATGCTGGTACCTTCTTGCAGGGTCTTTTCTTTCTCTTCAAGCTGTTTCTTCAAAAGTGAGACAGGATCTCCCTTCTGTAAAAAAACAATCAACACATTTCTGAAAAGATTCACTTTGTTTTATCAACATTAAACCTGCAACCATCTTTTAACTTGATAAGGAAATTCTTCAGCCAACATTAATAACCAATTGACATTAATAACCTTGATATCAAATAAAGTACAGAACATTACTATTACTATGCACATATCAGACACTGATCAAAATCCACAGAATTACACAATAGTCTCTGTACCTTGGTCCACTGTTCATTGCCCTGCTGTCTGTTAAGAAGGACATCAATCAGAGCCTGGATCTCAACATCAGTCAGCAAAGCCTTCTTCACTGCAGCTAATAACTTCTCCCCACTGAGCATCAAACCATCTAAAACGACATCAACAGAGATGATTCTCTTGTGATATTTAAGACCACTATTAATGCCCTGGAATAAAAATTTCGCAAATGGCTAGAGATACTTACTAAAAAAACTATAAATCCAAAACTGATATTGTAATGCCTGTGGCCAGTATGAGATAAAATAGAAACAATGAGTGCAGGAACAGATCTCATACTAAAAAAAAATATATATTCATTTTTTTTGAGAGGGGAGGGGGGGGCAGAGGATGTCAAGACTTATTGAACCTGTGTGATCTATTACATTTTGGAGCTCTTAATGGAGTAAGTGCTTATACAGCCATCCAAGTTCATACAGAAATTGCACTGTATATCTTATCAGTACGTATCATACTTCTTGCTACTTAAAACACCTATTTAGGAAATTATATTTATCATGTAATTATCATCTCATGTAAAAGACAGGATAAGAAAAAATACCTAAGTTAAATTGGAACAATATAATTAGAGTATTATATTCATAACTTCTCCCCAAAAATGTTTTGTTCATAATGCTTAAAAATGTTGATTCTCGAGTTTTGAAAGCAGTTCGCTTCATGTCAGAAAGTTTAATCTGTTGGGCACCTAAAATTATAAATCTTGAAAAAGTGAGGTGTTTGAGAATGTTTAGTAATTACCGTAAAAGCTTGTGATAGTGCTGCAATTATCATTGGAGTCAAGGACCAATATAAGTCTTAAGGCAAGGTGATCCTTGTTATCAGACAGCTTAGCAAGACCATGGTCTTATCAGTTCTACCAGAAATAATTTCAGACCAGGTAAATGCTTCATGTAAACCCCAACATTGCATAGCAAGGATCACCATCAATCAACATCTTTCTATAATTTTTAAGTTTCTAATAATCTTTTTTAACTGTCTTAACTTTAGATGCCAATGTTAGGACATAGTACACAACACATGCCACGAATATTTTTGAATCTATTTACTTAAGACATTACTGATAGTCTAGTACCAATTATCAAAAATAAACTCAAAGAAGATATTTTGGTTGTACCGAGGTGGTTGGTATCACTTGTTTTCATTTAATCATTTTTATTGTTATTTTAGTTTATAGTTGTATTCATCAGGAAATGTATATAAAGCACCTTGAGAGGACATCTAATTTGAAGAGCTGGCAAGTTGTTAAGTATGCTGTGAGTAAGCCATTAGCAAATAATTCAATACTGCTTATTATGGAAACGGCTTAATGATCAAAACTGGGTACTTGTGTGATGTACAATTCTTACTGTGTATTCATAGCACATCATACTGATTTTGACATATCATATGGACCATAATGAAAAAATCTTCACATCTGTTTATATCCATTACTTATACTGCACATTCAACCTCACATGAATATTCATTACTTCCTTTCTTCTCAATGCTGATTGATATCACTGTAATGAATGCTGATAACACTTATGATTAACATGCCTTTATATATTGTTCTTGTATGATATCATTCTCTGCATACTTAGCTGATTAACATAAATTTTCTTTTTAACATTAAGGCCTTGCTACAAGTGACTTGTCTGAAAGACGAGACTGTTATTTCCTAATGAATAACATATGGTTTCTTTTTCCCACCAATTTATGAGTCAGAATAATCAATAAGTGATTGTGTTCAGTTAGGCTATGCATGTGGAAAGTCATGATTTCTGTATGCAAACACTTAATTTAGATTAGTACTGAGCCATCCTTAAGTAATTCCCCCAATCTATTTCACCATCTACTTTCATTTTCGCATAGCTAATCAAAAGAGAAATGTAACTGTAACTTTATATCATCATAATGCTTCTTAACTGTGTTGGTACAAATACAAGAGACAAAAAGTAATATAGAGGGCAAAAGACCATAAAGAGGAGGAAAATATTGTAGAATGGCCCCAGATGTAGCATATCACAAGCAACCACTAATAGGTTGTTGAAGTCCTAAAATAGCTTCTCAACTGTCAGGAATCTCACAGCATTCCATCACAATCACACCCCCCCCCCCCCCCCACCACCATCATTTTTAATCTGATTTAAGTTATAACTAAACAAAATCAAAGGATGCTTTTGACTTTTGAACTTTTTTTGATTTCAAGAAAAAATTCTCATACCCTAGATTAGTTATTCATACAACATTACTTCCACATATAAATAGGACAGAAATTTCATAATATTTCACTGGCTTATGGTAATTAAATTACATTGAAATTAATTACAATGGATAAAGCACAAGGATAAACTGGTGTTTAGATTGTCTTATGATTAGAAAAAATTAATGAGTTCATGTGTATAGAGAAACGACTGAACCTTGGATGCTTCTAAAGACAATGATTTAACTGCAGAATGAAATTGCTCTCACCTCCATCTCCTTTGCTCTTCTTATTCTTCTTCCCTTCAGTTACAGGTGGTTCTGATGCAGTTGTTAAGGCAACCTCTTGTACCATAACCTCACTCACTTCTTTCTTAACTTCTCTCTTTTCTTTGGTTTTGGTCTCAAAGTGAGCATGCTCATGCATCAGCTCCACCTCATCCTTGGGTAGCTTATCTGGGTGGAACAATTCAGGTGCACCCTCCTCACTTATGCTACGGCGAGGCTTCTCATTCTTGTTGACCAAAATGGACTTGGGTTTTTTCCCTTTGCGTGGGGTTGGTGGTTTGGGGTGCTCCTCTGAGGTGTCAATTATCTCGGGCTCCAGTTCATACTCAACCATTTTAGCATGATTTTCAATACTAGTTGTGGCTGTGACAGCTTCAACAACTGGAGACTCCTTTTCTTTTTCTCCACCTTTTCCCTTTCCTTTCTTATACTTCCCCTTCTTTTCTTTCTTCTCCAACTTTTGTTTCTGCTGCACCTCTTCATTTAAACGCCTCTGCTCAGCAATCACCTCTTCATAGGACTTTTCACGAATGGCAACACAAGAAATGAAATAGGCAACAATGAAGGTGATGATGAACAGGGCAGCCCCTATCAGCATAGTCTGCGAGTCCATTTGAATTAGGTTTTCTCCAGCCATAATTCAGGTGGTGAGAGACAAATTGGACAGCAATGAACACAAAATAACTCTTGGGTAGCGATTTACCCCCTTAAAGCTTGAACTAGCCTTGGCGTATTTGATCTGAAAGACAAATTACAAAGCAACTGATCTTGTGTTGAAATTCAAAACAAATATATTGTCTCTCAATTCTAAAAAAATAACCCGATACAACTCAGTATCGCTTTGTATATTCCTTAAATCTTACTAAAAGGCCAAGGTAATATCTTCTTATTGCTCAAANAGGTAATATCTCCTGACTGGTCACATTCTGACTTTACGTGTGCTGTATTTCACTCTGAGCACTTTACATTAAAATCCTACACCTTAGCCATAAATTTCAGAACTGAAACCGCATGATATTATTAGTTGATACGAAACGTCTGATAATGATGCATACCGAGTATTGCAAAATAACACTCAATTTTGCAATATTCGTATAAAAATCGAAGAAACTCGATTATTAAAGCACAAGTACATATCCCGTGTATAGATGAAAGTTTTGCGAACGCTGGCTTGTCCCCAAATGACACTTTCTGCTCTACATGATACCAAGGATATATAAATTTGTCCACGTTGACACGTACAGTGGGTGGTAAACAATTTTCTCTGTGCGTTCATTTGTGCAATGACGCCAACAAACAATTAGTTCTGCATACTTCAATTTTAACAAACCTTCAATTGGCCCTTTCTTTATAAATATCCCAAAGCTCTTCACATTAAAACTTTGATGATATTTCTATTTCGGGACGTTCACTGCCACCTTGCTTCCGATTATATCCAATGGCCGGCTCACGCCTTCCTCTAAATGTTACATTGAGTTTGATTGGTTATTCGTAATTACTGCTGTTGAATCATTTGCTATTTACCCCTGCCACGTAGACTAATCAATATTTACTTTTACACGATAAAATATACGGAATATTCACTACATAGGGAATAAAAATATCTACATAGCTTTCTGTATTTTTGTACAATTAATAAAAAACAGTGACGGTGGTTCGATATTTGATTTTGAATGACTTAATTGGAGACGAGGCGACTAGAATAGGGATGAAAGACAGAGGGTCTACCATTTAAAGCGAGGCTTCCCGGAAGCCACACGTGCGTACTCGGAACAAAGAGTCAAAAACAACCGGCGTGAGTTTCACCTGTCAAGTTGCAGACCACTGTAATTCTCCGAAATGGCACAAACGAAAAGACCGATCTCTGATGCCAGTGATATCCTGGAAAATGTGAAAGTATTGCTACTCGACGTAGAAGGCACTACATCTCCAATTTCGTTCATGAAGGTAAGTTTTCTGCGTTTTTCAGTTTTCTCAGCATGCCAAAAGCCCGCAAAATTTGAATTCCAGACAAAGGGCTTTGTCCACCGGTATCATATCAGTGTCGGTATAACTGACATATTCTGTTTTAAATGTTAGAATTAAGAATTGTTATGTTTTGCGCTAATGAAGTAACGGTTCTGATTACTTAATCTGTCGATTATTAAATATTTGATTCACCGTGCAGCTGGGCTTCCATGAGATTATTGTCATGTGATATGCGCATAAAATTAATAGTTCCAGGAAGAATTCTCTCTAGGTTTCGAAATAAAACGTGCAAAAAGTAAATGTTTTCAGCAATTTACTTGACGGCTAATGGGATTTCTCATTTTAGTTAATTAGATAATTAAATTGGTGATATTTCTGCATATTTAATTTAATATGGCAAATCAGATATCAGAGTAAATCAATTAAATTAAAATAATTTAGAACTGCAGAATTTTAATTTTGAAATTATTTTCTAGAAACATAATTGATATGGCAGTTAAGTGTTTGATTGTTGTAATAGGTGAAGTCACAGGACAGTCAAAAGTGAGGGCCTAAGATGATGTTTATTGGATATGAATTAGAACTACTAGTATAGCGTTTATGATATTTTTGTTAATATGAATACAAGAGAAATCCCATCTTAGAAATAAAACTTAAATGTGTATAGAAATTGCCAAACTTACCAGTCTAATCCTTCATTGTTAGGGGAGTTGATTTTGGTATGTTTTATTTGCGGCAAATGTTTAAAAAGGTTCTTTTTTGTATGTTTCTATAGTACTTACATCATTTTTATGTACAGTGAAATAAAAGAGAACTGCATTATTGTTGCCATAATTTGCTGGCATTATACAATGCTAATCACTGAAGAGTTGTAAAATATGACAAGACTGACATTAATTACTTGGGACCATGTTTTTTACTTGCGCAGTTAAAAACAAATTGTTACAAAATGTCTGTAAATCAACAGTTACTTTAAACATGAATGATTTTTAATTTCAGAATGAAGTCAATCAATATGTAACTGAAAATATACAAGAATATTTGACTAAGAATTGGGAATCTGAGGAGCTTCAGAATGTCATTACTTCACTAAGAGAACAGGTAAGGTGAATTTTGAGGTTGTTTTACATATAGAGACAAGAAATTGAGGGAGGGGGGGCTTGCACTTAAAGTTCAAATTTTTTCTAGAATATTATGCTCATTAATTATTTTGACAGGCATAGCAGGTGTTTGTAACTCTTTCAGAAAGAAAGGAAGATGGGTGTCTTTTTAATAGGGTAAAATAAACTTGGTTTTGATGTTATGGCCAAAAAGGTGGTATCATATTTCATTTAAGTGCCCTTATTTGTCAAAGAAAATAAAAAAGGTAGTAAAAAATGCATCTCAGTGTGCCTTTCAATTAACTGAAGCTTTTACTATGATACCCTGAAAGGAATCCAAGGTTGTGTGCATATTATTTATATTCAAAAGTAAAATTAATTTTTTGTAGTCTTTAGCAACATTTTAGTTATCGACTATCACCCTTTTGACCTGCAAAGGCCATAATAGTGGCTTTTGTTTCTAAACATTTATTTTGCCTCTGAGATCTAAGTTTGCTTAATTAAATTCGTCTGTTATTTTCTTTAGCCATGGTAAATAGCCTGTAGCCTTTCTTGAAAAACCTCATATGCGAGTATGAGCATACTTTGAAAATATCTTAATTCATTCAACAGGTAATTGCAGTAAAAATGGCCATTGGAATATTTTTGATAGGAGACCCTCTTCCTTGTAAAGGTCATGTGATTAGTGCTTTATGTTTCCATGACTAGACAACTATGATACATCATTATCATCATCATTCAAAGCCCTTAAGTGTTCCTCTGTTGGACAAAGGCCTCAGCATGCTTCTTCCAGTGTATTCTGTCTTGGCCTCACTCTTGTCTTTCAGTTCAGTTCAGATACATAGCTTAGATATATGAAGAGATGAAATGTTCTAGATTTATACAGTAATTGTTGTTTATATGCCCTCTGGTCTCGCCATAAAGAGCTGCTCATTTTTTTTTTCCACTTTGCAGTTTTTTTAAAGGTCAACATTCTTTTCTGGATATGTGAAAATCAAGTAGAATAATTATGCTTCATTTTATCATGGTTGTTTTGAAATATTCAGGCGCAACAAGATAAAGAAGCTGGCACTGAAGGGGTGGTTGAAGTCAAGGCTGCTGATGATCCCCAGGAGGAGGTGATTGCTAGCATTACAGAGAACCTAAAATGGCAGATGAGCCAGGAGAAGGCAACAACAGCAGCCTGTCAGCTTCAGTCCCAGATTTTGAGGGAGGCATTTAAAATGGAGAAGATGAAAGGAAAGTAAGTACTTAAAGGACAGTCCCAGTTGCTTTCAGAAGTGATAAAGCTTTTCAGATTGCAGAATGAAGTCCATTTACATGGTGATTATTTCAGGTACAAATTTTTCTACACATAAAAACTGGTTGTTTCTTGAACCAAATGTTTTTCCAGTTGAATTTTATATCAGTAGTGATACAGAATGTTGTGAAGATATTTTTCCTAGAATCCCATGTATTCAGTCCTCCGTTTTGTTTCATTTAGATTGTTTGATGATGTGGTGCCTGCCCTAAAAGAGGTTGCCACTGACAGCAGACAGGTGTATCTGTTCTCCACTACCAGCATGGATGTACAGAAATTACTCTTCACATACTCTGCACAAGGAGATAACTCAAAGGTAGACATATAATTGCTCTATTAAGCCACAGCCCTCCGTGCATCTGGTATATTATCATGGTTATTCTAGCATATTATTTATCTAACCAAATAATTGTTTTATCACCACATCAGTGATCAACTTGAATAAAAACCGTCTCACATTTCTCATTTCCTTTACCCAAAGTTGAACATCTGGTGAACTTAGACCTTAAAGACCCTCTTTTACACACAAAACGTTGTTTAATATTTTGGGGAAGATTTGTGCTACCATTAAAACATGGCTGTGTTTTTAAATTGAATAATATGTTGGGGACTATGAAGTCCTGTATTTTAATTGATACTAGAAAGCAGATAGGCAATAATTGAGTTGATATCTAGCTTAGAAATAGAAATTTCATTTGACTCCACTCAAGATGACGCTGTTCCTATGCCAATATACTTATTCACAGTGTAGTTGCTATGGCAACTAATAAGATGATATTTAGGAATATATTGATATTAGAACAGAGGCAGTTTTTGTCCTTCTGTCCACTGTCTGTAATTACTGTCTGTTATAATTAAACTAACGCACAGCAAAAAGATTATTGGGAAAATGCTAAAAGGTGTTCCACTTGGCCAGGTGATGGAAATGTTGTCTCTGGTGTACATTATATTATTTCATAAAAGTAACTACTAGCCTTATTGTTAAATATCAAAAAAGGGTTGGAGTGGCTTTAGTATTAGAAAGATGTTCATATAACATCTAGGTCTTTCTCTAAGCTCCATTGTACATTTTCAATCAATTTTTGTCATTGTTAAATAAATAATAGGGAAGAAAAGTATAATAGAAACCCTTTTTATATGTATTACAGTATATAAAGTAAAAAATACACCATTTATCTGTCATATATCATAGATGAACATTTTTTGTTTCAGTGTCTGTCTGGTTTTTTTGACTCTAAAGTCGGGGCAAAGACTGAAATGGAAAGCTATAAGAACATTATCAATGACATTGGGGTTAAGCCGGAGGAGACGCTCTATGTGACAGACATGCCAGCAGGTAGGCGCAACTATCCATTAGTGAAAATTGATGTTGCTAGGTTTATCTTACTTTCAGATTGAAAACCTTGATTACGCATTCAGAAGCTTTGTGTGCATGATTACAGAATTGTAGTACATTACTAGTTACAAGCTGGTGCAATTTCTACAGTTATTTTAGTCCATTTTCTATTCTATGCATACATGTTTTGAATTTGATTTATATCAGGGTCATTTGTAATTCAAAATGCATGATTGAACAAGTTTTTTTTTTCTTTTTCTATTGCCCATCTACTAATGTCTAACATTTAGTCTACCCTTTTTGTTGTATTTTTCAGAGGCTCAAGCTGCTGGTAAAGCTGGTATTGGTGTGTTTCTGTTGAACAGACCAGAGAACCCTGCTTTATCTCAGGACGACCTCAAGGATTACAATGTTATCTCCTCACTGACTGAACTCTACGCCAGCAATGAGGCACCTTGTAAGAAAGCAACCAATGGGGCCGATGTGGCCCAGGTCGAGGGTGAGGAGGCGGAGGCTGAAGATGAGGAAGGCGAAGAGGATGTAGTTGATGATGAAGAGGAGGAGGATCTGGATGGAGAGGACGAAGAAGGAGAAGAGGAGGAGGAGGAAGAAGAAAACTGAAAAGACTCCGAAACAATTGACTTTGGAGGATGACTATACCTCATCATATTCTGAGATAAATAGACTTTGTTCTAGAGTATTTATATCTTAATATAGAATGCAGCATATTTTTAGACTGTCCTACCACAAAGTCTGAGTTGTTCAGAGTGTTTGTACTTAAGATTGTTTAGTGGAAATTCATTTATATATATATTTTTGTAGGCAAGTTATAGGTATATTGTCAGTTACATGATCTCGCTACTATTCTCCAGAACACTAAGATGATTTGGTGTAACTGAGAGCTTTACATATTATCTATTACTACAGCACTGTAGTTTTTTCCTGTACTAATATTATATTTTATACATGTTGTGCACATAAATGTTTTAGATGGCAGCTGTTTTTTTGCTGTATTTTGTACTGTACTTTTTAAGTTTACTATTCTCTAGAAATGATATTAGGGCTTTCTTTAGTATTTTTTTTAAAGTCTGGTTTATCACAACAAAACCAGTTTGTGAATTTTCAGTAACATTGTATACAATTTGTATTGCATTGATGAACCTTTGGATGTTTCTAAGTCATTTTTTTTTTGTTGTTTACACTCCTATACCATTTCTGGTGCAGATCCATTATTAGAGATGGTTGTGAAATTGACTCATTAATGGTCCAGAACTTAATCAATTTTTCCTTTTTTGCAATATTTTGATCAAATTTTATGTAACTTGCATTAATGGACGTGGTGCTTGGTTAAGAGAGTAATCAAATTTTCTTTTTTACAAATTAGCAAGAAATGGTGCAAGCATATCAAGCAGGTTTTCATTTTGTTTCAGGACGATGTATTGCATCTGTATTAGAAGTTTTTTTACTTCCAGGCATTGGACCAAACTTGTGGAATTTGAATCATTCACAATATCTGAATCTGTTGTACTTAATTTTGTTCTTTGAATAAGTAAAAAAAAATAAAGAAATGTTGTAAGCCATTACATACTATATTTATTTCATAGGAAATTGACAAATACGGAAACCAAGACCAACTCCAACATGAAGGTCGTCAGTTCAGAGAAAGCAATTTGTGTTGAATTGTCAAATCTACAAAAAGGCCTTCATAAACTAGATTACTTAATAGTCCCACCATCTTTACATTAAAAAAGAAAGAACATAATTATTAAGATCTGTACTGAAAAGATTTGTTTCTTGAATTAGAATTGATATATAAACTGTACAGATCTGTACTGGAAAAGGGGTAACATTCTTTATCAGTTTTGGCTAGACCCCGATTTATGAAGGCCCCATGTACTACAAATGTTTGCATTCACTGCAAATTAACTGCAAATTTTCTTGAATGAAACCATCAGAACACTGTTGTAGATTAAATACTCTTCACCTGTTACCAAACCAAAAACATCTTTCGCCCAAGTATAAGTAAACAAAAATAAGAGGTAACGTAACAAAATGCATCTTTCTCAAGCTGACCAAAGACTAAGGATCCTCAATAAATCAAATGTAAGAATGTGCCTTTTCAAAGTGAACGACCTGCTTCAGTTTTACTAGACAACTAGTCTCAAGACCTCTCCCAACCTTATAACAATGGTACATCAGCAAGTTATAAGTACTCTTGCCCTTATGGAATGTAAAAATTACTGACAATTCCATTTACCACATTGTCCCAGTGAAGTCCAGACACCTGACAGAACACACCATGGTATGGTACCATCATCTGATGATAGCAAACATGGTTGTCATTGCATTAAGATGTCTGCTTCTCGTAAATCTAAAATGAAGCTGCCCTTACTTTCTTGGCTAGATTTTCTAACAAGGGAAAGTTGGCAGCTTCCTCGAAATACAACATCCTTTGTTGTCGAAACCATACAATGAAGACAGTACTTAATAATGTACATGCTGAAGCTATAACTAACTTCTACCCAAGCTTCCAATTTAGGATTCAAGGGGCCCAAGATTCCAGGGTCCCAACTAGAATGTAAATTTACCCTATTAGCACCATTTTGAAAATTTAATAGTCATCTAGTACTGTCTTTCTGGATCATAATGTGTTTGTCTTGCCATTCACTTCCACCCACATCTTCTAAATATAATAACCCAATCAAATAACCCAATTAATTTAAGTGCAGTGCTTGAGCATTGTACAACATAATAAATTACATGAACATCCTTTGAATTTGTATAATTATTCAGCTTAAATTCACATTCGTACCAACTTGTTTTTACAATGAAGTAGGTTACTAGCACATATTGACAGAAAAGCTGGATATTGGTACTTTAATTATATTGGGGACAGCACTACAAATTCCTACAATTATGAACTAAACATTTATACTTTCATAAAGAGACAAAGTTCCTTTCATACTGTCCATTGCTCTTGGCTATATATCAAGCAGTACCTTGTTGCATCGTGACAAGAAAAGGGAAATACATTGAACTCTGTGGTGCTGTCCCAAAACACCAAGATATACTATTTGTATTGAGAACTTTTAGCCATTACACACTCCAGCAATGATAAATCTACATTTAATAATGTCCAAGGTCCAAATTTGGCATTTCAGTAGCCAGCTGATCAAGATACTCGATATAAGGATACCCTACAGCAAGAACAACAAACATTTGGTGTTTGTATTATTAAACAGATTAACAGTTTTCAATTCCATTTTCAATGTTTTGNGCTGCCTTGTTTTTTTTTTTTTTTTTTTTTTTTTTTTTTTTTTTTTTTTTTTTTTGCATTTTGCATTTTGCAGTTTTTTTAAAGGTCAACATTCTTTTCTGGATATGTGAAAATCAAGTAGAATAATTATGCTTCATTTTATCATGGTTGTTTTGAAATATTCAGGCGCAACAAGATAAAGAAGCTGGCACTGAAGGGGTGGTTGAAGTCAAGGCTGCTGCTGATCCCCAGGAGGAGGTGATTGCTAGCATTACAGAGAACCTGAAATGGCAGATGAGCCAGGAGAAAGCAACAACAGCAGCCTGTCAGCTTCAGTCCCAGATTTTGAGGGAGGCATTTAAAATGGAGAAGATGAAAGGAAAGTAAGTATTTAAAGGACAGTCCCAGTTGCTTTCAGAAGTGATACAGCTTTTCAGATTGCAGAATGAAGTCCATTTACATGGTGATTATTTCAGGTACAAATTTTTCTACGCATAAAATCTGGTTGTTTCTTGAACCAAATGTTTTTCCAGTTTAATTTTATATCAATAGTGATACAGAATGTTGTGAAGATATTTTTCATAGAATCCCATGTATTCAGTCCTCTGTTTTGTTTCATTTAGATTGTTTGATGATGTGGTGCCTGCCCTAAAAGAGGTTGCCACTGACAGCAGACAGGTGTATCTGTTCTCCACTACCAGCATGGATGTACAGAAATTACTCTTCACATACTCTGCACAAGGAGATAACTCAAAGGTAGACATATAATTGCTCTATTAAGCCACAGCCCTCCGTGCATCTGGTATATTATCATGGTTATTCTAGCATATTATTTATCTAACCAAATAATTGTTTTATCACCACATCAGTGATCAACTTGAATAAAAACTGTCTCACATTTCTCATTTCCTTTAGCCAAAGTTGAACATCTGGTGAACTTAGACCTTAAAGACCCTCTTTTATACACAAAACATTGTTTAATATTTTGGGGAAGATTTGTGCTACCATTAAAACATGGCTGTGTTTTTAAATTGAATAATATGTTGGGGACTATGAAGTCCTGTATTTTAATTGATACTAGAAAGCAGATAGGCAATAAAGTGAGTTGATATCTAGCTTAGAAATAGAAATTTCATTTGACTCCACTCAAGATGACGCTGTTCCTATGCCAATATACTTATTCACAGTGTAGTTGCTATGGCAACTAATAAGATGATATTTAGGAATATATTGATATTAGAACAGAGGCAGTTTTTATCCTTCTTTCAACTGTCTGTAATTACTCTCTGTTATAATTAAACTAACACACACCAAAAAGATTATTGGGAAAATGCTAAAAGGTGTTCCATTTGGCCATAGATGATTAAAATGTTGTCTCTGGTGTACATTATGTTATTTCATAAAAGTAACTACTAGTCTTATTGTTAAATATCAACAAAGGTTTGGAGTGGCTTTAGTATTAGAAAGATGTTCATATAACATCTAGGTCTTTCTCTAAGCTCCATTGTACATTTTCAATCAATTTTTGTCATTGTTAAATAAATAATAGGGAAGAAGAGTAGAAACCCTTTTTATATGTATTTCAGTATATAAAGTAAAAAATACACCATTTATCTGTCATATATCATAGATGAACATTTTTTGTTTCAGTGTTTGTCTGGTTTTTTTGACTCCAAAGTCGGGGCAAAGACTGAAATGGAAAGCTATAAGAACATTATCAATGACATTGGGGTAAAGCCGGAGGAGACGCTCTATGTGACAGACACGCCAGCAGGTAGGCGCAACTATCCATTAGTGAAAATTGATGTTGCTAGGTTTATCTTACTTTCAGATTGAAAACCTTGATTACGCATTCAGAAGCTTTGTGTGCATGATTACAGAATTGTAGCACATTACTAGTTACAAGCTGGTGCAATTTCTACAGTTATTTTAGTCCATTTTCTATTCTATGCATACATGTTTTGAATTTGATTTATATCAGGGTCATTTGTAATTCAAAATGCATGATTGAACAAGTTTTTTTTTCTATTGCCCATCTACTAATGTCTAACATTTAGTCTACCCTTTTTGTTGTATTTTTCAGAGGCTCAAGCTGCTGGTAAAGCTGGTATTGGTGTGTTTCTGTTGAACAGACCAGATAACCCTGCTTTATCTCAGGACGACCTCAAGGATTACAATGTTATCTCCTCACTGACTGAACTCTACGCCAGCAATGAGGCACCTTGTAAGAAAGCAACAAATGGAGCCGATGTGGCCCAGGTCGAGGGTGAGGAGGCGGAGGCTGAAGATGAGGAAGGTGAAGAGGATGTAGTTGATGATGAAGAGGAGGAGGATCTGGATGGAGAGGACGAAGAAGGAGAAGAGGAGGAGGAGGAAGAAGAAAACTGAAAAGACTCCGAAACAATTGACTTTGGAGGATGACTATACCTCATCATATTCTGAGATAAATAGACTTTGTTCTAGAGTATTTATATCTTAATATAGAATGCAGCATATTTTTAGACTGTCCTACCACAAAGTCTGAGTTGTTCAGAGTGTTTGTACTTAAGATTGTTTAGTGGAAATTCATTTATATATATTTTTGTAGGCAAGTTATAGGTATATTGTCAGTTACATGATCTCGCTACTATTCTCCAGAACACTAAGATGATTTGGTGTAACTGAGAGCTTTACATATTATCTATTACTACAGCACTGTAGTTTTTTCCTGTACTAATATTATATTTTATACATGTTGTGCACATAAATGTTTTAGATGGCAGCTGTTTTTTTGCTGTATTTTGTACTGTACTTTTTAAGTTTACTATTCTCTAGAAATATTAGCCTAAGGGCTTTCTTTAGTATTTTTTTTAAAGTCTGGTTTATCACAACAAAACCAGTTTGTGAATTTTCAGTAACATTGTATACAATTTGTATTGCATTGATGAACCTTTGGATGTTTCTAAGTCATTTTTTTGTTGTTTATACTCCTATACCATTTCTGGTGCAGATCCATTATTAGAGATGGTTGTGAAATTGACTCATTAATGGTCCAGAACTTAATCAATTTTTCCTTTTTTGCAATATTTTGATCAAATTTTACGTAACTTGCATTAATGGACGTGGTGCTTGGTTAAGAGAGTAATCAAATTTTCTTTTTTACAAATTAGCAAGAAATGGTGCAAGCATATCAAGCAGGTTTTGATTTTGTTTCAGGACGATGTATTGCATCTGCACTAGAAGTTTTTTACTTCCAGGCATTGGACCAAACTTGTGGAATTTGAATCATTCACAATATCTGAATCTGTTGTACTTAATTTTGTTCTTTGAATAAGTAAAAAAAAATAAAGAAATGTTGTAAGCCATTACATACTATATTTATTTCATAGGAAATTGACAAATACGGAAACCAAGACCAACTCCAACATAAAGGTCATCAGTTCAGAGAAAGCAAATTGTGTTGAATTGTCAAATCTACAAAAAGGCCTTCATAAACTAGATTACTTAATAGTCCCACCATCTTTACATTAAAAAAGAAAGAACATGATCATTAAGATCTGTACTGAAAAGATTTGTTTCTTGAATTAGAATTGATATATAAATTGTACAGATCTGTACTGGAAAAGGGATAACATTATCAGTTTTGGCTAGACCCCGATTTATGAAGGCCCCATGTACTACAAATGTTTGCATTCACTGCAAATTAACTGCAAATTTTCTTGAATGAAACCATCAGAACACTGTTGTAGATTAAATACTCTTCACCTGTTACTAAACCAAAAACATCTTTCGCCCCAGTATAAGTAAACAAAAATAAGAGGTAACGTAACAAAATGCATCTTTCTCAAGCTGACCAAAGACTAAGGATCCTCAAAAAATCAAATGTAAGAATGTGCCTTTTCAAAGTGAATGACCTGCTTCAGTTTTACTAGACAACTAGTCTCAAGACCTCTCCCAATCTTATAACAATGGTACATCAGCAAGTTATAAGTACTCTTGCCCTTATGGAATGTAAAAATTACTGACAATTCCATTTACCACATTGTCCCAGTGAAGTCCAGACACCTGACAGATCACACCATGGTATGGTACCATCATCTGATAATAGCAAACATGGTTGTCATTGCATTAAGATGTCTGCTTCTCGTAATTCTAAAATGAAGCTGCCCTTACTTTCTTGGCTAGATTTTCTAACAAGGGAAAGTTGGCAGCTTCCTCGAAATACAACATCCTTTGTTGTCGAAACCATTCAATGAAGACAGTACTTAATAATGAACATGCTGAAGCTATAACTAACTTCTACCCAAGCTTCCAATTTTGGATTCAAGGGGCCCAAGATTCCAGGGTCCCAACTAGAATGTAAATTTACCCTATTAGCACCATTTTGAAAATTTAATAGTCATCTAGTACTGTCTTTCTGGATCATAATGTGTTTGTCTTGCCATTCACTTCCACCCACATCTTCTAAATATAATAACCCAATCAAATAACCCAATTAATTTAAGTGCAGTGCTTGAGCATTGTACAACATAATAAATTACATGAACATCCTTTGAATTTGTATAATTATTCAGCTTAAATTCACATTCGTACCAACTTGTTTTTACAATGAAGTAGGTTATTAGCACATATTGACAGAAAAGCTGGATATTGGTACTTTAATTATATTGGGGACAGCACTACAAATTCCTACAATTATGAACTAAACATTTATACTTTCATAAAGAGACAAGTTCCTTTCATACTGTCCATTGCTCTTGGCTATATATCAAGCAGTACCTTGTTGCATCGTGACAAGAAAAGGGAAAAACATTGAACTCTGTGGTGCTGTCCCAAACCACCAAGATATACTATTTGTATTGAGAACTTTTAGCCATTACACACTCCAGCAATGATAAATCTACATTTAATAATGTCCTAGGTCCAAATTTGGCATTTCAGTAGCCAGCTGATCAAGATACTCGATATAAGGATACCCTACAGCAAGAACAACAATCATTTGGTGTTTGTATTATTAAAGAGATTAACAGTTTTCAATTCCATTTTCAATGGTTTNATTGGAATTTCTTGAAATAAGACTGAAGCCAGATGGAATACTATAAAGCTGTGCAGGCTCAGATTCAAATAGTCGTGTGGGGTTAGTGCAGAAAAAGCAATAGTGATATGAATGTTTATGGCACACAGCTTTATTTTTAATCTGTTGCAGTATTGGATATTTCATCTAACCTAAACGGCTAGTCTTAACAGCTTAGCAAAGCAGAATTATACAATTTTTAATAGTGACAAACAACTCTAGTAAATGCAAGTCATTTTATTAAACGCAAAGCAAAATCTAAAACAGAGATTTTTTTAAAATCAGGTTATTCGATTCTTTGAAAATTTCGATTTGTTTCCATGTTTAGCCTTATCTCTGCACACAGCCACAAATCAACTAGTATATTACTTATCATTACTTAGGTCTTGCCAGACACATCAGGGAATTGTCAGGCTGTAACTATGGTTAATTTTTAAGTTTCCATTTGGGTTAATCAAAATGTGAATGCATACCAATCGTAGTGTTTTTTTTTTTTTCCTTCAAAATGTTGACCATTAAACAATATAACTTTTAAGCTTCCATTATGTGCTTAAAACTTTGACAATTTGAAAATGTTCACCCCCTTCCAGGAAGTATTGGTGCAAGTTAAGTTAAGTTTAATTTGGTTATCAAATCCTATATTTTACTTTGAAAATAATTGAAATGGCTAATCAAAATCAAGCAAACTGAAGCACAACATGAAATAAATACAATAACTAAATACATGTTAAACTAAACTTAAAAGAAAAAAAAATAATCATTTACTTTAAAACAGTCAAATATCAAGCACAAGGACTGCAAGCAAACAATCAAAATCCAACAAAACTAAACATGGTAACTTTCAAATTAAACAAAAAAACAATAACCGATGCAAGCCGACCCTATTTCCACAAATAAAAAGAGTAATTGGTAGCTAGTTTGTTAGATATCTCTGCACAATGCACTGCATGTCATTAAACATTGGCACCTTCTAACACTAGTATCACCAAGCCATGCATGCTAAAGTAAGTCTGTTATATTGTAAGTCAGGGGGAGAAGGGGTCTATCTTACCTTCCCAAATTAGAGTCAGAGTCGGAGGACCCTTTTCCTTTCAGTTTCTGTACCAGTTTAGCGCTGCTACGTCTAATGGATGCTCGTAGTTTGGAAAATGAACCACTGCGTTTTAGTTTCCCAGTCTAGTAGAAGGGCAAGTTAGAACAGAATATTAACTTTATCCCTCTAAATTAACCAATTATATGGTGGTTAAAAGATGACCTGATTTTTTTGGCCTTATGGGGGTAATTTAGTGGCATGTAGATCCATCACCAAAGTTACAGTGCAAACTTTAATACCCACGTACACTAGAAGAGATCCGACATCCAAGTTGTGACAACTAAAAGATGTACAACACAGCTGAAAGCATGCAAAGTTCATCAGACACACAACATAGATGCACAAGAAAAGCAAAGAATGAATTTCTTGACATAAGATAAAAAGAAATGATCGAATAAAAAATGCTACTAAAGAAAATCTGTGCACACCACCCATTATCACAATGTTGGATACATTAAATGACTGAATATTTTTCTCCCAACCCAGCTGAAGTGCTTCTTGAACTATTACAGTTCCGTATAGAATGGCCACATAGTTATATGAAGAGGATTTTACATCCCTGGAAGGAAGGCTGATTTCATTTACATGGCTGTGAAACCTTCACAGTTCATCTTAATTAGTTTCTCATCTTTTGTTGTCACAGAAAAGAGAAATATTCCACGATATTTTTGAAGTAAATAGTAATCACAAATGACAGAAAGTCTGCCACTAGAGTTACCCCCACTATGGACCAACTGAGGATCTGTGCCTGCCACACAGGAGAGAAGACTTGCTGAAAGGAAGGCACACGTCAACTTCACAAGACAACAAAGCATCAGCATTGCATTATGTTGGAGCAAGATAATGTAAGTGGCGGACACTACACTCTCAGTGGATGCTGACCTATTCTAAATGATATCTATCCCAGTTAAAATACTATTACAAGACAAATCAGTTCTAAGTCACAATATTAATTACCATATTTTTTTTTAGAATTTGAATTAAAATATATTTGAGAATAGGCACTATTCCTAACTCCAAGGTTTAAGTGTACTGTCCACAGCTATTTAGAGTAGGTCTGATTTGATATATAGCCATATACATACAGCTCAAAATGCTGTGCTCTGTGCAGAAGCTTAGTCAACACAAAAATAAAGAGAAGACTGACTGTGCTTAAACTGCACCAACATATTCTGATACAATGCAGAGGATCCTTGTTTAAACAATATATGCTTTAAAAAGGAGTAGCAGAAGATATTTGGCAACTGATTTAAATTTATAAAATAGATAAGACTGAAGTGTAATCAGGCTTTGATGTAGGTCAAAAGAAAACAAAAGGGAGCAAGTAATGAGAAATGCAACAAATTTTGCGTATAAAAGATTGCAGTTCAGTTCTAGTTGCCTTTCAAGTCCCCAAATAAGTTGATAACATGGAAGCTTCACAATTTCCACACTTATGTTGAAAACATACATATTTTCATTCATCTACATATGCATGTATATATTTTGAATGGTCCAATAAATAGTTGCTGAAAACTAACAAAAGTTCCAAAGGTTGTTTATGTGGAGTAAAAGTACTAAACAGTGCTATAATTGTATTTATATAAGTATAATTATATATTAATATCTTAACAAAGACAATGAAAAATACAATTATCTCACATAAGTAATGAGCACTGTAAGTATGAGTACAGAAAATAGTGTGTTCTAATCAAATATNTAAATACATGTTAAACTAAACTTAAAAGAAAAAAAAATAATCATTTACTTTAAAACAGTCAAATATCAAGCACAAGGACTGCAAGCAAACAATCAAAATCCAACAAAACTAAACATGGTAACTTTCAAATTAAACAAAAAAACAATAACCGATGCAAGCCGACCCTATTTCCACAAATAAAAAGAGTAATTGGTAGCTAGTTTGTTAGATATCTCTGCACAATGCACTGCATGTCATTAAACACTGGCACCTTCTAACACTAGTATCACCAAGCCATGCATGCTAAAGTAAGTCTGTTATATTGTAAGTCAGGGGGAGAAGGGGTCTATCTTACCTTCCCAAATTAGAGTCAGAGTCGGAGGACCCTTTTCCTTTCAGTTTCTGTACCAGTTTAGCGCTGCTACGTCTAATGGATGCTCGTAGTTTGGAAAACGAACCACTGCGTTTTAGTTTCCCAGTCTAGTAGAAGGGCAAGTTAGAACAGAATATTAACTTTATCCCTCTAAATTAACCAATTATATGGTGGTTAAAAGATGACCTGATTTTTTTTGGCCTTATGGGGGTAATTTAGTGGCATGTAGATCCATCACCAAAGTTACAGTGCAAACTTTAATACCCACGTACACTAGAAGAGATCCGACATCCAAGTTGTGACAACTAAAAGATGTACAACACAGCTGAAAGCATGCAAAGTTCATCAGACACACAACATAGATGCACAAGAAAAGCAAAGAATGAATTTCTTGACATAAGATAAAAAGAAATAATCGAATAAAAAATGCTACTAAAGAAAATCTGTGCATACCACCCATTATCACAATGTTGGATACGTTAAATGACTGAATATTTTTCTCCCAACCCAGCTGAAGTGCTTCTTGAACTATTACAGTTCCGTATAGAATGGCCACATAGTTAAATGAAGAGGATTTTACATCCCTGGAAGGAAGGCTGATTTCATTTACATGGCTGTGAAACCTTCACAGTTCATCTTAATTAGTTTCTCATCTTTTGTTGTCACAGAAAAGAGAAATATTCCACCATATATTTGAAGTAAATAGTAATCACAAATGACAGAAAGTCTGCCACTAGAGTTACCCCCACTATGGACCAACTGAGGATCTGTGCCTGCCACACAGGAGAAAAGACTTGCTGAAAGGAAGGCACACGTCAACTTCACAAGACAACAAAGCATCAGCATTGCATTATGTTGGAGCAAGATAATGTAAGTGGCGGACACTACACTCTCAGTGGATGCTGACCTATTCTAAATGAGAAATATCTCTATCCCAGTTTAAATACTATTATAAGACAATTCAGTTCTAAGTCACAATATCCATTACCATATTTTTTTTAGAATTTGAATTAAAATATATTTGAGAATAGGCACTATTCCTAACTCCAAGGTTTAAGTGTACTGTCCACAGCTATTTAGAGTAGGTCTGATTTGATATATAGCCATATACATACAGCTCAAAATGCTGTGCTCTGTGCAGAAGCTTAGTCAACACAAAAATAAAGAGAAGACTGACTGTGCTTAAACTGCACCAACATATTCTGATACAATGCAGAGGATCCTTGTTTAAACAATATATGCTTTAAAAAGGAGTAGCAGAAGATATTTGGCAACTGATTTAAATTTATAAAACAGATAAGACTGAAGTGTAATCAGGCTTTGATGTAGGTCAAAAAGAAAACAAAAGGGAGCAAGTAATGAGAAATGCAACAAATTTTGCGTATTAAAGATTGCAGTTCAGTTCTAGTTGCCTTTCAAGTCCCCAAATAAGTTGATAACATGGAAGCTTCACAATTTCCACACTTATGTTGAAAACATACATATTTTCATTCATCTACATATGCATGTATATATTTTGAATGGTCCAATAAATAGTTGCTGAAAACTAACAAAAGTTCCAAAGGTTGTTTATGTGGAGTAAAAGTACTAAACAGTGCTATAATCGTATTTATATAAGTATAATTATATCTTAATATCTTAACAAAGACAATGAAAAATACAATTATCTCACATAAGTAATGAGCACTGTAAGTATGAGTACAGAAAATAGTGTGTTCTAATCAAATACTGGTCAACTGGCATGTCACTAAATTATAGAGGTATTGGAAGATGGGTTAAAAAAAGATTAAGACATTTCTCATGCGCGAGTCTATATTGCAAACAAATCATTTGTGCAAGATTGTGAAATTGGAGGTGAATGTGTTAGAGTTGATATAATAATAACTACAAATACCGATTCATTCTTGAAGAGAAAATTATGGAAAACTTGAAAATAAATTTTATGCACAATACCATTCCATGCAGTAATACTAAGAAAATATTTCTGTTCCCAGTTGAAGGTAAAAACATGTTAAATCATGCATATAAAAGATTATCAAGTAAATTCCTAAAAGCCAACTCCATTTGTGAATAGAATGGTCTTATACAGATTTAAAAGAAATGACCATTCCTTATGCCAAGCCAGTGACTATAAATAATTACAAAATTAAAACTGAATCTGAAATCTTAAGCCACAGCAAACAAGTCAGGTAGAAGATAATTTGTTAACATGCACCAAATCAAGTCAATTGTTGCAACAACCACAAAGCAAATGTCTTCTAAATTCAAAAATAAACTATGAGGATAGCTAACAGATTGAGCAAGCCAGGCGATAGGCAAAAATCCAGAAACTTATTAATTCAGAAAGAAAATAAACAAACAAAAGAAAAAGAAATAAACAAACCTAAGAAACTACATTTTCTTCACTAAAATAAAGACAAATTTGGCAAAATAGCATAACAGAGACTTAAAGGAGCACTGATAAAGGGGTGGTTTTGTTAGTAAGAAAAGAACAAATACAATAAGCAGTATAACATGCCACTCTTCACAGGCTAAGAACACACTATTGATACTGAGAAACATTCCAACACAACCATCTATACTATGACTAATGTTTCAGAAATGTCAGAGTAGATATATATATATATATCACTTTAGTCGAGCAGTGAGGACATGCAGAGTACAGTTGTCTCATCACTTGGCCGGTATTTAAAAAAATATAAACAATGGCTTTATCTTTTTTTCATGCTTTTGTTTTCAAAATATCTGAATGACCATTAGATAACAAAGACATTTTTAAAATAATAACAAATTGAATAACTCTACACAAACTAGAAATTTTTAAATAAAAAGTATACAGAAACTACAACGAGACATCAACCACTATCCAGTGCATGTTGGAATGTTTCTTGTGCTGTACTCATACGTACCCCGTCGCCCTGCCAATCGATGCTGATACTCACATCATCAGCATTACCACCACTCTTGTCGTAAGAGACACTATCTGCAGAGTCTCGGCGCATGCGATCTTTACTGCTGGAGCGCTTCTTCTCTTTTGGGGTATTTTGATCTTTGCCTTCACTTCCGAGCACTTCAGCAATCTTGGTTTGCCGCACAACATCGAGCGCCTGAACCAAAACATTAAAGTTGATACCCCTCATGCACATTTATTTCACAGTCAAGGGAAAACTTAATAAATGACAGCATCAAATGGAGAAACAGCCAAAGTATTAAGGCCAAACTTACAAAAATAGGTGATAATGCTACATATTGAAGCTGCATTATTTACATATCATATATTTAAGCATCTTAATGAGAGCAACATATCTAAAATAGAAAAAAAAAACTGCAGCTGATATCAATACACATTTGCCAAATGATTTATCAAACATGCAGGCTGTCCACAAAGACAATATATGCTATCTTTAACATTAATGGGAAACAAGCCACTTGAATTCCATAGAACATGAACAGAAAACATGAGGCTTGGATCATTGGATGTAATAAAAACCACTTTAACAAGCTTCGATGAAAATGTAAGCAATAGCATAAAAATTGACCTGCAATAATCATCTGCACAAACTTACATTCTTTCTAGACCTTATGGCACATTCTTCAAGCGTCTCTGCAGCTTCATATTTGCCCTGCCTTCTGTAGAGGGCTCCCAAGTTTTTCAAAGTGGTGGTAACAGTAGGGCTAGAATAAGAAGCATAACAGATGAGTAAAATATCATGAGTGACCTTTAGTAACAGAAGCCCATCAACTGTGTCATCAATTTGTCATCATTTCCTTCAATCTCTTGACTAATGTTGTAAATTGAAGAAAATATCCATTAAATACCAATATCATTTTGTGGGATTTCTTTAACAGATTGGTTTCTAAGATAAAGTCAAAATGAACTTTTATTACATACTATCATTACATCATATCTGTACATACATTATGTGAAAAAGTTTTTCTCCTCACCTGTCTACCTTGGCAGCCTTGTGCCAGCCTCCATACTCTCCATATGGGGCATTATCCTTGAACTTGCCCTAAAATGGCATTAAATAAACAGTTCCATTCATTATATCATACACCATCATGTTATGCCATATTATAAAACCAAAATTGGTAGGGTATTATTATGTAATGATATTTTACAATCTTTACTCACTAATTTAATAATAGAGGGAGCTGTATTTTTTTTAATATATCATCCTAAATTGTCAAACAATCAGAGGATAAAGAGAAGAGAAAATATAAATATTCATTTCTGCATCAAGGCAAGGCTCTTTTTTTTAATAAGCAACTTTTGCAGATATGCTGTAACCAGAGATGTTGAAATTCAAAGTCCAAAATGCAATGGTTTTCATCACAACATAATTGAAAAACACCATTACCCTCCCCCCTCCACCCTTTCCAGCTCTAGTATGGCATCAATTCCAGATAAAAAAACCCAAGATGTGTGGAATGGGATATTTAAAACCAAACAAAAAGCAAGTCTGTAGTTGACAATGAAGAAACCAGCCAGAATCTCACTGACCAACAGCAAAAATACTGAGAACCAACCCACAAACGCGTTTAAGTAAGGTTTACGTGGAAAAAGTAGTTATTGATTAAGAAATTGCTTAACAGAAAGGACTGATCTTTTTCATTTACATCTTAGTTATAAATAAATGTATCAAAACAATACACAGCAAGCCTATTAATTGTCAGACAAAGTTAATAAATATTATCTTAAACAAACAAAAAAAATCCATTATGCATCACTGCTGTTACAAGTTTTCTTCACTTCAAATGTTGAGCTTAAAATTTTGGTATAAAAAAAAAATCATGTGAATTCATAGTGCAGTTAGCAACTCTGAGTACATCTTAATGCTTAGAAATGCAAATAAGCCGAGAAAAAAATTGATGCAAATAAAGCTGGAAGATGTAGTCTGGGTAAAAGAAACAACATCAACACAGTGCCACAGCATGCAATGTATACTTACAACATACAAATGCTAATAAAATGCAACAGAACAGAAATGGGCTTAGTTGAATGGAAAAATAACAACATAAAAATGAAACATGAATATATGATGACAAATTGCAAGGCAGGAAAACAAAAAAACAGTGCAGTTAGTAATTATAACAAAATTTATTACAAACTGATCAATGTAATAACTTCCAATTATCAAACTTAATAAAACAATCTCTTTTGATTAATCTTTCAATTTCCCAAATGACTCTATTCTACAATCTCACTTCCACAGAAAAAGAAAATTGAAATCAAAAATATACATACATAAATAATTCTGTAAGTTTTGAGTATTTCTAGACAGCTTTGTTTTATAAGCTCAAGCCTTAATTCAAAAGACTTTTTGCATATAAAACAAAATGTGCTACACGGCAAGCATCTCACTACATACATCTCCTTGATAAAGCAAACATATTCATTCTCAAAGAAAAAGTCAACCAAAACTGAAGCAGACAAAAAAAATACTATAATATATATATGCAATAGACAAAACAAACACAAACCAACAAATTAATACAAACATGTGCGTAATTAGTCAGAGTCAGCTTCTAAAGTTCCACATTCTATGCTCCAGGCGGTTCAGATCATGTGGAATTTTAGTACATCTGTCACGTGCAAGGGACAGGGAGAGTTTAGAATATAATATCTTTTATATAATGTGCATCTTAGCAAGAGTATGTGTTAGTAGCATATCAAAAAGTCATCTTGTTAACTGTGTAATAGTTCCCGTTTCCATCATGCACGGTGTATGACAGTAAGATGTCAAGGTGGCCACACTCAGCATGTGAAGTAGTCACACAGCGAAAAACCCTCACCTTGTTCTCCTCTCTCTCCTCCGCCTGCATCCAGATGGGCTTATTGTCACCTGGAAGGAAAACGCTTCAAAGTTAGTGTTGACTGTGTAAAGTGTCAGGAATATTTCTAGCCTTATCAAAATCATTGCCCCTGGGACAGTAACACCTTCTTCAGAGGAAAACCTCTCAATAAAACTAAAGTTGTGATATACAAAATCCTCTCATAACTGACTCTAAATCTAACTAAATTTTCACTTTTACGCCAAAGACATTAATGTTTTATTTCTAAAAATTAAAATTAACTGAAGAGCTTGAAACTAAATTGCTTTCTTCAAATCAAAAGATGAGGAATATTAAATTAAGTTTAAACCCACCATCCACTTTCCCAAATTCCTTTTCATGTGCCCTAGTGAGAACCTCTTTGTAAAGGATTTCAGCTTGCTTGTATTTCCCTTGCTTCAGGTAGGCAGAGGCCTGAATTAGCATATAAATAGTTGAATATCACCCAATAAAAACAAAGTTGTCAACACGGGATATATCATCATGTTATTAACATTTCAATATCAGCCCAACACAAATGAGTCTGTGGTAAAAGAAATGCAGAATGCAACTGCTAACAGGTGGAGCTGGCAACCCTGTATATCTATAGAACAGAATATTCAGTAATAAACCATCAATAGCTTTAACAGGTAATTCCTTGGTGATTTACAGAAAAAACATATTGCTAGCTATATAAAGTTCTAATGTGCAATGTATGTCTTTAACTACTACAATAAAATGAATCTGTTGAGTTAGAACTATTGACGTAGAATAACGTGAAGTTCCACTTTTAAGCTGTGATAGTCTTTTTGCCGAACACACTACAGTCTGCACTTACTAGATTATTCTTTGTCTTGGCAACATTAGGATCATCAGGTCCTAATTTGGTCTCATAGATCTCCAGTGCTCTCTGGTAGTACTGTTCCACCTAGAAGTAAATGATTAATGTACATGAAAACTGATATATTAAAGAGAAGAATGGCCAAAATGCTGCCAAATTGAAACAGAATTGAATAAAAAACTAATAACTGATCTTTGAATATCTTGTGGATTCACAACCAAAAGCCGTCCCTGCAAAGACCCTTCTTGCATTTTATCAAAAAACACAACTCTATTCTGACCATTTATATTAACCATCTCCATATGAAACTTAAAATAATTCAAAACAATGTATCTACCTCTTCATATTTCCCTTGGTTCTGACATAGCAAGGCCAAGTTATTCAACTGTTTGGCAACATCTGGGTGATCCTTGCCCAAGACCTGTAATTACACAAGACGTTCCATGAAAACACAACTCTGATACATCTACAGCCTATAAATCTCTGGGGGAGCAAGCAGCTGTGATGTAACATAAGGTTAAGTAACTCATTTTTCAAATGTGACTCAAAAGCACAATCAATCTCTGGCTTTAGCTAAAAAAAAAAGAAGAAAAATTGGGGTTGAGTAACAAAAGCTTTAAGTGAACTTCATAAATGCTTGTCTGGGCCAAAGGCAAAAATTATATATATATATCTCCTGTCAAGAGAGACTCCTAACCTTCCACACTGAAACATTCTATATACAATCTATGCACACAATCTATATACATACATACCTTTTCTCTAATTTCAAGAGCTCTTTTACAGAGAGGTTCCGCTTCCTTGTACTTCCCCCTCTTTCCATACAAAACTGCAAGATTATTCAATGTGGCTGCAACCTAAAGATATAATAGTATTACACTTTTTTTAGTAACCATACCCCTTTGCAATACAACTCCACATAAAACACCACTTACAACAGTATAATGACAGCACAATTCATAGGAGTTAAGTTACATTTATATTATTTATGCAACATTTGAATATTTTCTATATATAGTGAAAAGCTGTTGACAATTTCAGGCCTTATAAAGGGATTAGGCATTTACTGACACTACCAGCAGATCTTTTAGCACTAACACCCATATTAACCACATAACCCACAAATTATCTAACACACCGTAAAAGTATGAACCACTTCCATAGCAATACCTAGCACTACCAATGGTAGTGGTAAATACTTTTACAGTGTGTTGGTTAATCCATGGGTTATGTGGTTAATATGGGCATCAGTGTTAAAAGATCTGCAGGTAGTGTTAGTAAAATGCCTAATCCATTTATAATTCTTAATTTTAAGCATCATGATAAAAAACAAATAAGGCATACATATTGAAGACTACTGCATGCTGTTTTGTGTTATAATTCCAGTTTCCTGGGTAAAAAATAAGTATATTAAAGCTCAAACATTGTACACAAATGATTCAATGATTGAATTGGGAACATGCAACTTCACATTCAGAAGACTTTGGCATCATTCACATGAAAAATCCAAATTCCAAAAATCTATTGGCAGTATTAAGTGATCACAGTCTGCGCCCTGAATACCCCGAGGCGTAATTAACTAGCAGAGCGAGCAAGTTACTTCCAAAGCTGTAATTAAATCTCGGTTGCACTCGGAGGAGATTCTGACACCAGGAAACATGCGCAGTAACAAGTTGGAGAGAAAGAAAATGGCATTTAGAGATACTACTGCGCATGCATCCAGGTGTCAGAATCTCCTCCGAGCGCAGCCGAGAATTAATTGCAGCTTTTGAAACGACTCGCTCCCGCTGCTAGTTAATTACGCTGTTGGGTATTCAGGGCACAGACCGTGATCACTAGATACTGCCAATGGATTTTTGGATTTTTGGAATTTGGATTTTTCATGTGAACAATGCCTTTTTATTATTGTAATTCCATTAAAATTCAACTTCAGTGGTCACAACAAGCATGCAGTTATCTTCAAAGCTGCAGCAAAATAATATAACGCACAAGGCAATAATAAAACAGGCTGCCATGCTAATCAAACAGTTTCTTTTGTGCAAGGTAAATCAGATATAAAAGGTGAACAAAATTTGAAAAAAAAAAAACAAAATTTTCACAATGGTACAGTTAAACAAATGGGAAAATTTTGGGTGACACATTTTACCCTTGGCATGGTAATGCAAATCATGCATCTCATGCTTGTAACATATCCTTTTAACCCTAAACATCCCTTGAAGAGCCAAAACCAAATATATATATATAAAATCTTCCAAAAATAAACAAAAAGAACTCAACTCTAATACTAATCCTTAATCTGCCTCATGCAATAATAATAATAATAATAATAGGAACATGACCATATCCATATGACTAAAATAAATAAATAAATAAATAAATAAATAAATAAATAAATAAATAAATAAATAAATAAACAAGAAACTCCATTTACAGTCTATGTTAGAACAATTAATGCCAATAGTATGATGCATATAACATGCAAATGCATTCAGTGCCCATATAAGGCAATAAATATATATAAGCATCAGCACTTAACAAAAAAAGTTCCCAGAAATTAGGATTATGTTAAAAGTAAATTAATAAACTACACAACTAAAATAACATACAAACACTTTGGGTTAAAACTACTAACAGTTGACCATCGTACTAGAAAGCTACCTGGACAATATGACCACAACCATTACAACCACAAGCTAGTAGTTTGCATGACATGAGAGCACATGCCAAGGGTAATGAGATAAATAACATCAACCACATTAAAGAGGATTTTAAAGGCCATGCTGGGATCACAGTCACTCACTGCAGGGTGATCAGGTCCAAGAGTTTTCTCTCTGATGCCTAGGGCATCATTTAACAGGTTGGCAGCCTCTTTGTATTTGCCTTGGTCTCTGAAATTACACAGTCATAAACATGTTAGCTTTCTATTCACTGCTGTGTGTTCTCCACTAGTTGGGCCTGTATCTAGCCACATGCTAATGCTCTCTGCTTTTTGGCATGACCTTCAACTTGGTAAAAGTGCAAGGTCATATGAAGTCTGAAAGGTCAAAGTTCAGCCAGGTTTAGCCTGAAATGACAGTCAATACTGTTCACACCAGCCACAGTGACTGCACTGATATCAACCCAATGTGTGGGGAACACATCCATTTAAGTTTTCCCTTTTCTCACTTACTGCTGGGTGGTCATATCCTAGAGTTTTCTCCCTGATCACTAAGGCATCATGCAATAAACTGCCTGCCTCTTTATATTTACTCTGGTCTCTGAAACACGAGCATTGTTATACAAGTCCAGTTCTTTTGCCTTGCCTGCCACCCTTAATATCTACCAAATTTTATTGTTTTTCAATTATAGTAACAATATTTATAAGTATACACTTTTAAATATCTGATATTCTTCTTGGCTAAGCTTCATAAAAACCTTGCACTGAACTGTATAAGTGAAAACAGTCATAATTCTGATAAGAGTGAAGGAGAAGTCCAATAATAAGAAATTTCACATGCAAACAGAATCAGCTTATATAACCTTAGAAGAAAAACAATTATCAAAACATGTTCTAGCTTAGTCTCAATAATGTTCCACAAAAAGAAATAAAAAAAAAACAAAAAAAAAAAACAATTTACAGTTACCCCCTACCTGTATACTAAGGCTAAAATGTTCAACATTGTAGCTACATCTGGATGGTCATGGCCACTTGTCTTCTCCAGATCTTCCAGTGCCTGTTTACACAGAGGCACTGCCACCTCATAGCGCCCTTGTGAAGCATACTGAATGACTAAGTTATGGAGTGTTCGTAGCCTTGCGGGAATTTCATATCCGCCAGCAGCTGCTTGAGACATCACCATGGGTTGAGATGGAGACATCACTGAAATATCAACATTTTGTATATAGTCTTCACCAGAAAGATGGAGATATCACTGAAATATGACCATTTTTTATGTGGTTTGCACCAGAAAGGTAGAGACATGTCACATCACCAAAATATCAGTATTTTGTATATAGTCTACACCAGAGAGACGGAATCATCACTGAAATATCAACATTTTGTATATAGTCTGCACCAGAGAGACATAGACTTCACTAAAATATCAACAATTTGTAAACATTCTGCACTAGAATGATGGAGACATCACTGAAATATCAGATTTTACATATAGTTTGCACCAGCAAGACTAAGACATAAATGAAATATTAAAATTCTGTACTTATAATTTATAGCATCACTCACAAAAAGATTTAAATATATAGTAAGTTATGCATGCTCAACTAATGTCAAGCAGATGTGTTAAAGAAAACTGCTGAATGCTGCTGCACACGAGCTCTCATGCGATACTTACTGCTGTCCTGCTGCTGATTATCTTCATCATCATCTGGGAAGCCAAGGTCTAGTGGGAGATTTTTGGAATCCTTCTCAGAACTGATTGGTTCTTGGTCAGGAGTTGTCTGGAACAATTATATAGTATCATACATATATATATTAATCAGTTAGTGTGGATGAACCTGTTATTATCCCTTACAACATGAGCTGTCTGTTGAAATTAATAAGAATTACCTTTTTTAATATGTATCATTACTTCTTACATGATGCTTGTGATGATGAACTGAGCAAGAAAACAAAATCTAAACATTTCAACATTTCATGGCTGGTTATTCTTATGTGACTACAGTATTAACTTATTATGAATAAACATGACTGACAAATCCCCTTCTAGAAAGTTGGTGGACTATAAACAGCTGTCTACAGAAAACTAACTCAAAAAGATATAAACCGATTTGCCCATTCAAATTTCAAGAAAGAGCTTGCAATCTTTTAGTTACAGGAAAAATTACTTACTTGTGTGGTATCTTCCTCGTCATATTTCCTCATTTCTTTCATAAATTCTAAATGTTTATTTTGTTCTTCAATTTCTGCAACTTTTTGTTCACTAAGTTGTAGCTTTTGTTGTGTGTTTGCAAGCTCATCACGTAGCCATGCATTTTCTTGACAAAGACGTCGAACTTGTGCTCTCAATTTTTGTTTTTCTGCTTCTACATGCTGCAGATGATTTGTAAGTGCCATCATAACCTGAAGATAAAAACAAGAATTATGTTAGAATGGATCCCTGTCAATATAATTAGCATTTTTCTTTGACATCATATTCATAGCAATCTAAACCCACTAATCCTTCTGTTAAGTGGGGATGTTTTTATTGTTGTTCTAAAATAATTACTATTTCTTTTCTTTTTTTATTTTGCATGTGTGACTTTGACTTTTAATCATCATCTCAAAGCTGAGTCTTAACCATCTTAGAAAAAACTATTGATTTTTGTTTATTCATAACGTTCAGACCCAGCAGACAAAACTGTTCTGGTAAAATGAAATTAGTGTCACATTGATAGAACTGAAAGCCTATTCATTTGCATTTTATTACAGATAAACAGTACAATTTCTGCAATTCAGACAGCACCTGTTCACAGACAAAAATCAAGATAGTTCCTAAACTATAAAATCAAAGAACAATCTTTCCAATTAAGAGGTGAAGTATGGTAAATGGATTATGTAAAGCTGTTTTTCATAGGTGATAGTAATTTATAGATCTACCAATTATTGCAATACTGAACATGTACAGCAAGTTTTCCTTTAACCATTTCAACCAAACATTTTAGGGAATCCACATTTGTTCAATGGATTGATAAACTTTAATACTGCCATGTTTGCAAAATGAGACACAGATCCACTAGTACTGCTCAAAGGTAAATATCAACACAAGATGAGATCTAAGATAACAGACAGACTGGCAATTCTTACAATGTGACCGCCATGTGTAATGGCAGATAGCTGTTTGCACATGCCCTCGTTGCACGTAAACTGCCTTTGCTATCGGTTTACAAATATCAACTCTGTTTTAATCTCCAGTAAGGAAGACATTATTGATTATCAGACAAATACATTATTTCCTTAGTTGTCCAAATACATGACTAAGTTTAAAGATGAGATTAACTTAGTTTTAAACAGTTAAATAGTATTTGCAATTTACTTGGATGGCATTAAGTTATCATGATAAAATGTCAAGTTTTCCTTTTACATTTAACTTTTCTTTTTTTTTTTTGGGGGGGGGGGCATTATTTTTTAATAGAAGAGAGTATTTCATGTTTTGAATCATTGCTTTTGGCATGCCAGCAATCTATGGTAAATGGGTATTGATTTTCTTTACTGTTTCCCATCCTAACATCAATAGCTGCAGCTGAAGCAGCAGTGAAATATAGCAGATATATGGCCAGCAATAGGTCAGACTGCAGCGAGTTGCCAGCACGCCAGCCCATAATGAATTTACACTTTCAATAATCTAGCGTTATCTCGGGCTTTTCAAGAGGTGTTTAACTCAATCTGAGTCTGTTCAGGCTAAAGAAAGCTTGTGTACAAGTTTCAGAAACATCCAAAATTAGATATTTTACAATAACAAAATCTTTTCCATCATAAAT
>NW_019775025.1:11155-72568 GCF_001039355.2 Lingula anatina | reverse complement strand
AATGTCAAGTTTTCCTTTTACATTTAACTTTTTTTTTTTTTTTTTGGGGGGGGGGGCATTATTTTTTAATAGAAGAGAGTATTTCATGTTTTGAATCATTGCTTTTGGCATGCCAGCAATCTATGGTAAATGGGTATTGATTTTCTTTACTGTTTCCCATCCTAACATCAATAGCTGCAGCTGAAGCAGCAGTGAAATATAGCAGATATATGGCCAGCAATAGGTCAGACTGCAGCGAGTTGCCAGCACGCCAGCCCATAATGAATTTACACTTTCAATAATCTAGCGTTATCTCGGGCTTTTCAAGAGGTGTTTAACTCAATCTGAGTCTGTTCAGGCTAAAGAAAGCTTGTGTACAAGTTTCAGAAACATCCAAAATTAGATATTTTACAATAACAAAATCTTTTCCATCATAAATTTGGTTAAAATATCTAAAGTACATATATGTAAAATCCAAAACAAAACTTCAGCTTAAGCTAGGCAGTCTGTATCAATTGCTCTTTAATACATCTCCACACTTGTTCCTGACATCATAATATCATTCAAATACAGCAGAAAGGCATAATTAAAATAATGATGATAATATATACCTCTCAAATACCAAATCAAACAAACAAACCACTCACCTGTGCTTCATTGAGACCAAGATCAATCATTTCCAGAGACTTTTTAAGAATCCCAGTTTTCTCCTCCACCAAGTTTGTGTCTCCATGTTCTGCTTTAATGGCCTCCAGTGAGGAGAGGAGACTGTTTAGAATCTGGTGGTGCTCATTCTTCAGGGTGTCCAGCCCCTGCACCACGGTCTTGGTGTTACTGATGATCTCCTCCTGGGTCAAGGCAGTCATCTTGCCTATTTCTTCAATCTTCCTTCTGAAATTATAAAAAAAAAATTACTCTTGATGTATACTTATTCAAAACTATCTTATTTACCACTTCGATCCCTTCTCTGAAACAAGAGAAAGAAAAACAAATTGACTACTTTCACATTGCTTCAATTTGTTCACAAAAAACACAAATAAAGAACCCTTCCTTAAGTTTAATGCAGTTACAAAATGTCACATAATTTAAATCTTAAAACTTACTTTTAAAACTAATTTAAAAAAAAACAAGTACTTCTTATCTATCATTTTAATTGTAACTCTATCATTGTAGAAAAAGAGTCCCAATTTGTAATGTGACACATACCAGTTTCCATATCATGTAATCACTTCCCTTTTTTCATTAATCACACAGTAACACTATCATACCTACAGTGACATTATGACACTTATTTATGTGAACCAGTTCCTCAGGTCAATACTCCCTTTCCTTAAGTTAACATTCAAGGAAAAGGTCCTAGAGGAAATTACCTGTAAGTCTTACATTTCAGAACATACTCTATCAACACATCTACCTGTTAGAAAACAAAAGGTCAAATTGTAATAGTTCTTACCAGTCTCAGATCCACAGGCTAGATAAAACACTTCCTCTCCCAGTCAAAGTATGAATTTCAAATATAAAAACACTGGTTTTTAACAAATATACTGTCACCTGACCCACAAGTTCAAGTTACATGGTGAAAAGAAGGATTTCCTCACCAGGCATGCAGCTACTATTGTGTATAGCTTCACCTTTCCTTTTATTTCTAATTAAATATAATGTAATAGCATGTATTCAAGGTGCCATATATAGCAAGTATGTTGGTTTACATACCTAGAGACCTTCCTTACAAAGCAAAGTTCAATACCAACCCAGGTATCATATAATAAATCCACACATGAGAGTGTCCAGTAAGGTAAACAGCTTGATGACGAAGAGTGCTTAAGAAGCTTAATTTTGGAAAATGTTACACCAGACTTGTAATTCACACCATGTATCCTTGAAAACTCTTGTCTGTGCTGAGAGAACTGAACAATTGTATATAATGCAATTGGTTGTTAACAAGTAATATTGGATTGGACACAAAGCTTTCACTGAAACTGCTCACTCTAGTTCATAAAAACAATAAAATGTTTCCATGACATCAAGGTGGGGATCGGTCTCATGTGTTGTCTATATATTTGAAACATTAAGTCTTTGAAAGAAATACCATCATCACATTTTATCTGAATATGGGTATAAAACCATAAAGGTGATGTTGTCAACATCACACCTACATTACCATTACATTTTTCTGATACAACTGAATAAAAAGCATAAAATTTAAAAAAGCCATTATTTACTGTCAAAGTTCTTTAAAAAATAATTTCTTAAACCTTTCAGCAAATATATCAACACCAATCACAATGCATGCTTGACTGAAAATTTTCTAGTAATATCTATGGAATGTGCAGTTGCAAAACACATTTCCCGTTACTTTTTTTATGTGATATTCTCTGGCAGACATTATTGATTCACACAGACGTTATGGAAATTGAATCTGCATTGTAACACACTTGCCATCTTGGGTTTCATCAATAAGTTATTCTGTAAATTGTGGGGTAAAAAATGAAGGAAAATACTGACTGAACACCTACACGCCTTTAACTAGCCTAAAATATTCTTATACAGACAATTACATCATAAATTATAAAGACCCTACAGTAGCTTGTGAGGAAGAATGGGAAAGCAGGATGTCCAGTTATCTTTCCCATGACTAAAGCACAGCTCAGTAATATTTCAAAGTATTAATCACATGTGCAATCACATAAATCAAATAAGCATTTTGTCAGTGTCACCTTCATTCTCTGTAATATCTATGATCATATTAATTCCATCTCAGACAATGCTGTCCCTAATTAGTAAGCCTGTATTAGCATAGCCATAAGATATGTAACTCTAAAACCCATCTGTTCTCAAAGACTACTATGTTTACAGATATATCTTTAGCAATTTAATTCATTTGAACTAAACAATGCCATTATGGACAGAAACTGGGTAACATACGTATGTATATTATGCACTTTTCTACTTACAAAAGTATCTGACACAAATCAAACAGAAAATAGCCCCAAATTAAATAAACAGTGCCAAATGGCAATTCTCTCAATCTACCTACCTGCCCATACTTTGCTATATGTGTAACAAAAAGCCCATGACTCACTATACCTGCCCTTTGATTTATCATACAACACTTAATTGATCTGATGCCTTAATATCATGTATTAATGCTATGAAGCACTCATCCTTCACTATTCCATAAAAATAACAAGTGACATGAAATGATGTGATATCAAACAATGCCTACTTACATAATGTAGCTCCTCATGAATGACATGGCAAGGAGAAATCCAAATGAAATGTTTCAAAAGTCATTAACTGACAAGAGAAAGGTGGGACAGAAAAACCCAAAACTTGGGAGGCGTTGAATAAGTTTACATCTCACTGGAAGACATGACGTGACTCCAAATCCAAACGTTCCTCCTCACCCCACTGCTGCCCACAAACACAGCAGCCACTCTATTGAACCAATATTTAGAATAATTTATGTCACTGCAAATGCGTATTCCGTCTATACTGTTTCTCCGAGGGACAGAAATTATCATAAAATGGCTCCAAGTCTGGCAATCTGCAGCCTACATACAAAGCAAGCATATTACAGCAGAAAGTAGCAGTATTGATTTTCTCCCATCTCTGACTGAGTGACACATCTATTGATCTGACGCTTTTAACCCAATCTGCTATTCCATCCACATATTCTGGACAAACATCATGATCAATATATTCACACAAAAGAGCTTGTATATTCAAGTAGGTGTAACATGCTGCTCTTATCTTTAATGGATATTTCAAATAACTCTACATATTCATTTATATGGAGCCTAATAATACAAGTACACCATCATACCAGAAACTTGGATATTAAATAGCAGAAATGAAGATAATACCTATTTTTATTTATATTAGGCATTGAATATCTAATAGGCACAAGTGAAAGCATGTAAAAACAATTACAATCGATTTTATCCTGAACTACATGTACTTATGTATGCAACCTAAAATATCTCCCACCAGGTGTCAGCATCATACAGTCTGACTAATGTCAATATCTTATAAAATATTGACAAGAAAAACACTCATATATTACATGTAACTTGTACCTAGAATATTTACTAATAAAGTTCTGATCATTCAACATTTAAATCAACCAAACCTTATAAAATCATAAATGTCACCCTTGGGGGGAAAACTGTTTTTCGGTTCACCACCAACTTAAATTAAATTTTCATTGGTAAGTGCCACTTAACCCTTTCAAAGAAGGATTTTAATGCATAAAATTAATACCACAATACAACAAATCTCTCATTCCGTCCTTCGGCATGCAGTAAGCCTTCAAAATTTTCTTTGAGAAAACAATAATGGAAATTCTGACACTCCCTATAGCTGATATCAAACATCAAACCACATAGCCTACATCATCGTGAACTGGTATATCTATGTCTGGTACTGTCTTGAGGAGTACGTACATCAGATAGACTGCCTTGCTGCCCCTGGTCTCCATCAGCAGCCTCTAAGCCTCTACACTTTGCTGGTTCACTCTTTCTCTCTGCCTTACCTCATTATATACTATATTCTTCTGGTAGCTGACAGAGAACTCTCCAAGTGCACTGCTATGGAGGATGAATCATCTATAGAACCAACAAGTATGCAATTTTTCTGAGAAACTTATGAAAATGTATTCTCCCACAATGGCTGCGTTGCTAGGCTGCGGCGAGGAGTTTCAGTGCAAGTGTTTTCATCACTTCACAAACACAATGTCTGGGCACACATTGTTAATCAAAGGATGACTTCCACCATGATACCATCTTCTCTTGACATTTTGTTAGCTAATATGTTAATTTGAGTAAGATCCCTGCAGCGCTATTTCTTTGATTGATAAGAGGAAGAGATAGTCACAGAATACACATACAGCGATTCTGCTACAATTGCCAATAATTTTTTTACTCATAGACAGCTTTATATCAGATCATCATTTATGCTATATTTAGAATTTACAACATAACAGCTTGTCATAAAGAATATGAAACAAGATCTATCTTCTGCCTTATAATTTTACACTACTTAAACAGCACTTTGAAATATATTGCACATACCCATTGGTAATTTCATAAGTACAAAAAAGTAGCTGATCTTTCCTTATCAATCATATTTTTGGTGCAAATAGCAGAATTGTCAGGTATACTTCTAACAGTAATAAATAAGTCTGATATATGACCCTGTGTTGTTGGGAGTCCCACAGACACACCTGCTCCTTGCAAACAGTTTTGGATCGGTGGAGAGTGATACATTTTTGCTTTCTAATCTCAACCCAGAGATATTTAACAGAGCACTGCCCAGTGAAAAAGGCCAACTTATTCATAAACTGGTCTTGTTCTTGAAATCGATGATTTAAGTTAAATCAGAAATGAAGGCATACACACTGAATGGGCAGATTTTATAGACTTTCATCAAATGATTCGGTTCTTTTCATTTGCAGACCAGGTTCCATGTAATTGAATAAATACAAGTGTCAGTGTAAGATAAGTCCTTGGCACATGCCACTGCTCAATGAGATTAATTCTCTGTGGTATTCTTGTTGTAAAGTCTACTAACATTAGGATCTCCTTCAGTCAGCTAAATTGTTTTTGGCTTGATAGCAAGATAACCACACCCTCTACAGGTACCTCCAACCTGTCTGTTCCAAAAGGTATTTTCTTTTCAATGTGCATTACCTACATGCCTCTAAAACTACAAAACTATAAAAATCCTGGTTGTAATAGTACATGTGATAAAGAAATAGCATTAAATAAATATTATCAATATTTCAATAAAATTGTGTATAACAGCGCATATCAAACAGCACTAGACTTACACTAAATATGTTTGATAATTTAATTTTAAGCTATGGAGATTTGTCAGTATTATGTTAACAGTGTCACATTACAGTGTTTTCTATTAAACTAAAGGTAAAAGTTTGAACTCTTTTCTCTGAGCAAGGCAAATGCACTTATAAATCACTCAAGTCACCAGAATCCTCAAGTATCCAGCATCTTTCAAATAACTGAAACAGAATTTTGAGGCCAATGGCAATATGTGTTGTTATAGATTTTAGAAATCATAACAATGAAAATGTTATGACACTACAAAAGATCAATCTTGAAAATAAACATAAATCTCTGTTTACCTTTGAATCCCATTACTATTCTGATTTCCCATCTGGTCACTCAAATTTCCATACTTATTGTTCCTTGGTTCTAACTTCTAATAACTTCAACAAGCAGCAGCAGCAGTGTTCCTTTGCATTTAACACATTTGCTTCAAAATTCAGAACGGAAGGCAGGAGTTTGAACCATGCATTTCAGAAATGCCATCTCAGTTTGCACTGCTATAAATGCAGTTCCAGCACCACTTTCAGGCTGCACATTCTACTAGGTCAAATTTGAAACAGGCCTATTCAATAACATGGTAATGTGAATATTTGTCTTATATCCTTTGGGAATTAAAGCTATACCTGAGCCTCCAATCCTTGAAACAGCCAGAGATTCACTGAACACATGGACATTCAAACATAAACTATCCTATAAGACTGCAACTCTCCAATCAGATTTCAACCTATTTATATTTCAGGTGGCAACTTCAGTTAAAATGAACCCCATTGCCATAAGTTCATCACCACTGCAGCCACCAAGAAATGCTTGTCATCTGAGCAATAACACACAACTTATTATAATCTTGAAACCTCACAGAACACAATGTGTCCATAACTTTGTCCTCTAGGGTAAAAACAAGGGCTTGTGCAAAAAGTAAAACATGTACAAAAGAAATATCATAACATCCAGTTACTGGATGTTATAAGGTTCAACAGTGAAAAATCTATAACAGTAACATAATGGAAAGTGCAGCTGCTTTCTACAAGTTCTCTCCCAATGACTCACATTTTTTATTTGTTTTTCAGCAATGCATAATTGAAAGTTGTAAAAACTGAAAATTTTGAAAATGAAGCTTGCAGTTCCTCAACCCATTTAGACCACATGAAAAAAATCTAAATGAAAACTGAAAATCCAGAAATCAGGCATAATCCTAAAAACTGTCACCCATGTGCATAATTTATTCAATGTCTGAGAGGAAACTAGTCACCATTCTTTATCAAAAACATATTTGTTGCTTTAAGTGAAGGACCATATTCCTATGAAGGACCATTTTCCTATTAATTAATTCCAGTTTGACAGTGGGGAAAAGTTGCCTGATTCTGTGTTTACAAACTGACCTGTTATAGAGTGAGTTAAATACCAGTATAAAAACTAAAAAAAAAAAAAAAAAAAAAACACTTATAGACATTAACAACTTGGCTGAACTGATGGTAGATCTGCAAGTGTTGTGATAAGTAATTTCTCAGAATGATTAACATACTGTTGGCAATACAAACTGATGAAGCTGCAGATGATTGATTTAAAGATAGAGATATTTCTTAATATAACTGAGTGAAAATAAGATGAAACAAAAATCACAAATTCTACTGCTTTAATTATCAACTTTATTACTGGAGTTTAGCATAAACCACCTGGTTACATCCACTGATCAAAGCTCTCTGCCACACAGGTACACACCTGTTGTAACATTTTGTAAGCCAGGAACTGCTTCTATTTCACATCCCCTCTAAGGGCCGTTCAGTTTGTCTACATTAGTTAGTGCATATCAACTCTACAGGGACTCTCACTTGATGACTGAATACAATCAGATTATCAGACTAAGAGTGCATTCAGGACAAGTTGATCCACAAATAACAGACCGTGGACCAAATATGGCCAAACACCTAAAAAGCAATGCCGACTAACCTTCTGATGGTCTCCATGCCTCCACATGCCCTGTTTCGCAGAGGCCTAAAAATTAAATCTCGGAGCTGAGATTTAATCCGTTTAATGATGTATGTGGGAGACCATCAGGAGATTAGGTGACTTGCTTTTAAGTGGGAACAGCCATATTTAGTCTGCTGCTCAGTTAGCCCACAGATCACCTGTTCTGAATATGACAGTACATATCATCTTTGTGCCGAGGTGATTTCAGAGAAGCTGGTGATTCAAACAGTAACGTTAGAAACAAGAGCAGCCGTGTTAGTCTGTTTATCTGATTGCATTCAGTGAGAGTTCCTGTAGAGTTAGTGTGCAGGGAGTCTCACTGAATGCAATCCGATTAACAGACTAGCTAATCGGCATTAACTCTTTCTGAACAGCAGTAGGTATGACAGTGGATAGGACGAGTTATAACACAAAGACACAAGTGCTTGTTTGATGCAGCTCACTGCCTAAAATCTCTGAGACAAGAAATCAGCATTAAACTGTCCAATATTGGTAAATTGCTATGGCATATAAATGTCAAAAAGCACCTGTTAATTAAGCACACACACTGAATGACATTTGATATTGCAAGCACTTCATCCATAATGACCCAATGGCTAGCGTTCAAGTCAAATTAGAGGTATGATTTGAAGAGAAAGGGATTTCTTTTGAAAGGGTACATTTCATCCATAAGATACACTTATTGTTTCCTAAAGCATAGCAGAAACACAAATAATACTGTATATATTCATGCAAAGAGTGATTTCCTCACACGCTAGGCTGAATGTTTTACAACTTATATATACATTACCTCTGCCCGCTGTCTCCTTCTCCAGTTGACATGACTGTCATTAGATCATGCACTTAATGTTCAAAACATGTCCTGAAATACACAGAAAGCACATGCAATAGGCAACATAAAACAAGCAATACATGAAATAAGACAATTACTCCACATTCAAGAAAAAAAATTTAAACATGCACCATCAAAGCACCAAGTGATGGACTACCAAACAATAAACATACATTTAAAACAGTACTAGTACATTATGTGACAAGACTATTGCAATATGTTCTAAAATCCACAGAATATACTTGCATCAGATGCAATTTCTACAAAAAATATTAATTAATCATATATCACATAATTAAATAAAACAAAACTAACTTTCTACCTAGCTTCATTATTACTACAAATTAAAACATGCAATTTGGTGTCTTTAAGTAGGATGCTTTAAAATAAAACATTCTCACACACCCCTCTTGACACAAAATTTCATATTTCTGAAACAATAATAATAAACACAAGTAACATAATTTATCATCATGAATTAAGTAATCTGGCATTTACATTGGAAACATGAACAATGAACACAGGCACGTCCACTTTTTCTCACACCAAGATGTTATCCATCTTGTGACCTGCATTAAGCAGAAATGTATACAAATTCTCTTATCAGTTAGTAACCTAGTACCAAAAAGCAATTTATCAGTTTTGGTTTAAACATCTAAACCACATTAGTAATTTCTTTAATGCTTGCAGATTAAATAAACTAGCGCAGATCAAAACTCCTTCATTGTTTTTTTTTTCCTTAGAACTTTTCTAGCGGTAGAGGCAGTTTACAATATGATAAGAGCTCAAAAATCTGGAAGCTGAAAAACTGGACCGACAAAATAAGTTGAAATTCAACAACAGTCCCCAAACTACTTTTCATGAAGAGTAGCTTGATTTGAAACAACACTATTGTACGCCTCTCTGGCAAGGCTTTCCCCAGAGAGCTCTCAGCAGTCATATAGAGGGCCATTAGGCCTCGTAGGATGGCCTGTATTTCCAAAGACGGCTGGACGCCTAAAATTTTTGCTTGGGTTGGACTCCCTGTAAATTGATGACCAAATTATAGATTCACATTTTGAACTACCAGATCCTGTACCCAGAGCCTGAGGAAACCCCTGTTCTCTGGCAACTAGATTTTCATTCCAGAATACCCAAATAGAGCTCATGATTTCTAAGTATCAATGATTATGAGTGTTATTCAAAGTATGAAGAGATTTATTTCTCTAAATTTTAATAAGAGTGGTAATTTACAATAAAACAATGAGAAAGGCTATGCCTATGCTTCACCTAGTACCATTCTAACGAATAAAGTATTCCAACTAAATTAAGATAATAATACTACTAATATTTGAATGCATTTGGGAAGCCTATGGCATCCTATCATGAATATAATTGTGTCCACATTGAAAAAGAAACCACATTTTGCATGCAAAGTAATTTTTGAGACATTTATGGGTTGGTACAATCCAATGACAACGTCAAGTCAGTAAAAATGGATTTATAGTGCTTTGTAACTCTACTGTCAAGATCTTATTACTTACGCTGTTTAATAAATGTGAGGTTAGTTAGTGAGGCTTGGGGTCCTAGATCCTTGGCAGTGACCGACAAAAAATGTTTTGGTGGGTGAACTCAATAAAGTATGGAACTATAAATGTACAGACTGTATGTTGTCGTTGACAACTTAGGTGGATCGGTAACGTGAATTTTACTTCCGCATCAAGTTCAACATTCCTGTGACACAACTAAATATCTCGCAAGTTCATCAGCTCCTTCCTATATCTCTACGTCATTGTTATACACTACCATAAGGCAAATAAGTACATTAGAAAAGCGTTGGTCTTGATCAAATGCCCAGCCCAACCGTCCTTCTTTCCTTCTAGTCCCAAGATGGCGGCCTGCAGGTGATGTAGACATCACGCGAGATTGTACGAGATTATTCTCGTAAAGTTTTCCCCTCTCTTTCTACTGTTTCAATAAATTTTCACATTTGCTTAAAGATATTTCGCCAATTTTCATTTATTTTCCTTTTCTCCTAGTTTCTTTATTTGATCTCTTTTCCCCTATTTTCTGCCAGTTTAAAAATCAATCCCAATATATTAGAGCGTTGACTTAGTTTGATGACGAGCACTCAGTATAGCCTCACTCAGTGGCGGATTTAGGGGGATGATAGGGGGGTCCTGACCCCCCTTCGCAATTTCAGTGAAAAAATCACACCAATGGTCCCCTCTTGAAATTAGATTTTTGACTAGCTGAATCATAGTTTTAAACGGGGGGTCTCGATAGTCCGAATTAAGGTCTAATAAACTGATATAGATATATTAGATCTTAGGTCCGAAAAATGGTAACATTTTTCATTGGTTTTTTTAATCAAGGGTTCATTGGTCCGAAGGTTCTTTAGTGAACATTCGGACCAATGAACCGTTGGACTATTGAAGCCCTCTTTTTATCCTCCAGCCTCCTGACTATATATATCTACGGTCCCCCCCCAAATGGCCCTCTAAAATACCAATTTTTTTCGGGGAATGCTGTTCGTCTAAGTTACTCATTATTTGGAAACGTATAACTTTTCACGCGCCTACTTTTTACTAGCTGTAATAATATTTGATAAATATGAGTAATTTTACATTAAATGGGACCGAAATGGGGTGCGTTTGCATGGACTGCGGATCCCCCCCCCCCCCTTTATGCCTCCTCCACCCTGATATCCTTGATCTGGCAGTTCTGTACAAAAATAATACACCATTCAAATAATCATATAATGCAACTCATAAAACTGTCGCAGGTACCGTCAAAGAAAAAAGTTCAAATCGTTTCAGAACACATGCATGAGCTTATAAATACGAGTAGGCCTACTGAGTAGGCTATATATGCCGAGCGCTTTTTGTTTTATTGAAGAGCTATATATGTGTCAGTTCACTAGAGAGTTGGATAATTTTAATTATTTAAATAACTGTCTATTAACTTATAGTCTGAGTATAAGCCTATTATTATTATTATTATTATTATTATTATTATTATTATTATTATTATTATTATTGTTTTTTTTTATTATTTTTTTTTTTGGTGTTGTTGTTGACAAATTTCCCAATCTTGCAATTGACAACGCAACAGAAAGTCAAGATATACTATATAGCCGAATACTAGTAGTCTAGAAATGAAGAACGCGTTTGGTACATTTAGAGTAGGCGTACGTGCACGTTTTTACTTATAAACTTTGTGCTGGGTAGCTTTTTTTTTTCCAGAAAATGTTACGCGCTTCCTTGTGCATGGTAAATCTTCATTTTTTTTCCAGTGGTAAGTAGCTGAATTGTTCGAAATGTGACGGGGATGCCATAATTATAATGAGTATCCACACCACGTCTCTGGGTTTTAATCCTACACTGTACATGTAGGGACCTACGGGGTCCTATAGGGGCCTACTTTTTAAAAAACGTGGGGGAATTTACACACGGCGCCCTATTCGTCTTATTCGGATCCCATCACCTTCAAACTTCGACCATAGTCATGATTTTTTTTTACTATAAGAAAGCCTTCAGTAAACTGTTGATTGTAGTTATTTAAAAGCAATATAACGTTTTTTTTTTTTTCAATTTTTATTGAACACCCAGTGCCACCTTTTGGTGAACCATCGACCTGTGTCGTCATGATTAGCGACGTCACCATCCGGGTATTTCCTCATCGCCAAGAATCATAAGGTATGATAATGTGTTCATCGATATCGTGATTTAACATCTATCCCAGTAGCTTTATTAAGCAATTTACCATACTTATTAAAGGACGATGTTCGAAGTTCTAAACTTGATCTTTATTTTTTAGATTCTGGTGTCTGTCCGTCGGAGAAAATCGACAGAGTGCGAGCAATCTTCGGGACCTTGTCCCAGCGCCATATTTTCACCACGCCACGTTCTTTCTTTTCCAAATATTCCAGCGTTTTTATGACTTTTTCGCGACAAAAAGGTAAGAGAAAATCTGTAATTCCATGAACACTTTCTTAATTGTCTTTGGTAGCTTATGACAATGCTAATTTATATTTGGACAGGTAGCTGTCATTACGCCGTATGGTTAGTGTGACGACAATGTCAAATGACGACGGCTGTTTTTACTGCGTCTCAACATTTATTCTCGACACAGGAGGCAATGTTTTTGTATAAAGCAGTATTTAAATTGCATGTTGGAAAATTATAATGTCAATCTTTAGTGTTATGTACACATTTCAAAACATTCATTGTCAGAATTACATTATCATGTCTACATCACCTTTTTTGCAGCCCCTTTTCTGACTTGCATTATTATTATGACACCGAATACTATGCTGCCCGTCCTTTCCATATAAAAAAGGAAAGGAAATATAATATGATAAAGATTAAGGATGATTGATCTGTGAGAAATTCTGTGGTCTTACACCTTCAGTGTGCAGAATAACCTAGGCCTATGTGACAAAGGAAACAAAATGAAATGAAAACCTGCAATATGAAAGTAATATGAAAGAATAGTGATCAGTTTATCAGTAGAAGTTTTTGACCTGTTTATATATTTAATTGGATATATATTACAAAAGTTTAATGGTGATAGCTGAGAACATAAATTATTTAGCAGTTAGCCAGATCTGTTTCATTTCTGCTCCAAAAAAGGGCACCCTGAAGTTGTTATACAATATCAGTAAAATTATCAGCATGACAAACACTTATCAATAAGGTCACAATATCACATCAACCTGCAATTTGAATGAATTGATGTTTTCCAACTAGCTAAAAGTCCTCATTATTTCTATGCACCCTATCAATATCTGTATATCTAACTAAATATACTGATGCTGATATAGTGAGGTTGTCCAACTAGAATGTCATCCATGGAAAAATTCACTAGTGATATTAAAGGACATAGTTGTAGCTGTAATATTTACCACAGACACCTTGAGGTATCAATATTGAAACCTCTGGTATTTTCAGTGCTTGCTACTAATTCCCAGGCAACTGTCATAGGCTGACACAATACTAAAGAAATTAAAGAATGATAAAACAGTTGATAAAATTCATAATATGATTGAATGCTCTCATGCAAGTTTAAATCGGGGATTTTTACACAATACAAAGAGCACATGCCTTTTCAAACTGAAATGTGTAATATCGGATTACATCTTTTTATTGCTTTTTCTTTTTCTTTTCAGTTCTACCTCCGTGCCGTTTGCTCGACACAGGTCATAAAATAAAAGAGACTATAAAAATCCCAACAACAAATTTTTATATGAAATTCAGCAAGAATTGCCGTCCTCGTGATTATCGTGGTAATTTAGGAAGTATTTGTAGTAGACATAAACTATATAGAAGTACGGCATCATGGCTCTCAATGTCAACAGAAATGTCTCCGATCAGTTCTACCGCTACAAGATGCCACGGCTCATAGCCAAGGTGAGTTTAAAAGTAATAATCTATAAATTTGTTTGTAATCATTAGTAGGTAAAATGTAGTGTATCAAATCCAATCATTAAATGTATCCACCTTAACCTAGCATGGCACACCTTAGTTTGTGATTCAGCCTGTTGAATTACAATTGTTGGACAAATGAAATGTATGAGCAAATGCTTTGACAGAGTGTTAACATATATTGAAATGCAAGTGCTCTTGCATGAGTTTTTATGTTATACTGAATTGCCCATTTGGATGTTTAAAGTTTGTGTAGATCAGTTTCTAACATTGAGCTTTGGGCAAAACCTAATTTTTTATTTATCTGAAAATTCAGCATTGTAGTCAATCACTTAATTTTACAGAAATTTTCTTTTATGTAAGAACATGTTAGTAGAGCAACCTTGATAAGCATCTGAGATGCAATGTATGTTATTTATAGCACATAATGACATTTCCTGTATCTGCCCATAAAACAGATTGTTGGGTTAATGGATGAGATATTATTCACATAGAATAATAGGTTCAACATTATATTGGGGAAAGTACATTTTCTGTGGAATAGTATTTAAAAAAATACCAATGGTTGAGCACATCTGTTTATGCCATGCAAATGTCATTCTATTTCTTATGCTGATTACAGGTCTGCAAGGAGCCCTGATTCACAAACCAACTTGCATACTAATGTATTACTAAATGCACTGAATTTCTCTCTTAATGCTTCAGTCATTATTTTTGTCAGGTTGAGGGAAAGGGAAATGGTATCAAAACTGTCATTGCAAACATGCCTGAAGTTGCAAAGGCACTGGGAAGACCTCCCACTTGTAAGTGAACAACTTATTTTATTTACACTGCAATGTAAAGATTTCTTTTGATGGTAACTAACAGAGCTAATACTGACATAATATATTTTAAATCATCTAATTTGAAAAAATATATATATATTATAGAATACTGTCCTTATTTTTATATATGGCATTACAGACCCTACTAAGTTTTTTGGTTGTGAGTTGGGTGCCCAAACACAATTTGACTTAAAAAATGAGCGCTTCATTGTGAATGGTGCCCATGACTCTGCCAAACTACAGGATTTGCTGGATGGCTTTATCAAGAAGTTTGTGCTCTGCCCAGAGTGTGAAAATCCAGAAACCTTACTGGTGAGTTGTGTAAATTTGGTAATTGGATTTTTTTTCTCTTGTTTGGTGTCCCTGATGCAATTGTTATCAGCTGTTGTAATCCTCATGTGTTACTTTGTTGCAGACTATTTCTTGCTATCCATTGAAGTATTTCCCTCTCTTACATGACATTTTAATCTTTCTGACCCAGTTTTTATGAATTTGTTACAAAGCCTGTTACATTCTATTAAATTGGCAATTGCTTATATATATTGGAATATAAGAGTGGCCAATTCAAGTACCCTCACCTATCAATTTTGTTCCCTTTTTGCTTTTCAGAGCATCAGCCAAAAACGTCAGCAGATTGGTCAACGTTGCAGTGCCTGTGGTTACACTGGCATGGTGGATATGACACACAAGCTTACCACTTACATACTGAAGAACCCACCTGAGCCTGTAAGTGACTGTTCATTTCCTGACTGTATTGCAGACCATGAACTGTTTTCACACACACTGACCTCAGACTGAAAGTTCAATTTGATGCATTTTATTTATTTATTTATTTATTTTTTACAGATTTAACCTTGATTATATTTAAATGGTATATATATATATATATATATATATATATATATATATGTATATATATATATATATTTTTTTTTTTTTTTTTTTTTTAGACTGTACCTGGTGAAATGATTTTAAAAGTAATGTTCTGTAATTGATTTTTTTCTTTCAAGGAACCAAGCACTGGACTGACACCAATTAAGAAAGAGAAGCGTAGCAAGAAGGGTAGGTCCAAGGATGAGAAGGAGATGAACGGAGGTGATGGAGAGAACGCCCCCTCCAGTCCTGAGATCAAAGAACTCAATGCCCAGGAGCAGAGTGCTGCAATCCGGTCTGGGGAAGCCAACTTTGATCAATCACAACCAGAGGTAAGGGAATTGTCATTGTATGCTGGTACTTGCAAGTTAGTTACAAGACATCTTGTTTCAATTCAGAATTTTGACAAACTTTACCTTTTTTGTTGCCTTTCTTTGAAAAGTGATTGAAATTTTGTACTCATTTGTAGACTGATGGCGGGGATGATGCTGATTGGGGTGAAGATGTCAGTGAAGAGGCTGTGAAGAAGAGGATGGAAGAACTGTCTACTGCTGCACAAACCCTGGCACTTACTGAGGACTTGGAGAAAACGCCAAAGGAGAGAGCAGACCTGTTCTATTCCTTTGTGAAGGTACAAAGCAGATGAGTGCACTTACATGAGTGATTTCTAACTGATATGAAAATATTTTATTATCAGAATGTTTAGATATTTTTTTCTAATAATTTTCATATTGTACACCAGTTTGCTAAAAATTGATTGATTGTTATTGTTTACAATATTGTAGAATTATTATTATTATTAACAATTTGTATTTATTTTAGAACAAAAAGGAGTCTGGCAATCTTATCGGCTCTGACAAGGAAATATTAGCAGAAGCAGAGAAACTAGAAGTCAAAGACAAGGCACCACTCATTTTGTGTGAGGTCCTGCTGTCGGAAAATATTGTTAAAGAGTTGAAAGATTACCGTCTAATTTTCCTGAGGGTAAGGATTTTTCTTAAGATAATTGAACTTCTGATAATTATGTTAAGGTCTCACAGATAATCTTTTTTGTTATGAGTTTGTAAAATTTTGAATTAATGGGTAATTAAAAAGAAAGGGTTAAATGAAAATAATAATTTAACTTGGTTAGATGAAATAAAAATATGAAAAGTAGAATCTTCTTTTTTCAGTGTTGCACAGAAAACATTCCTACATGACTGAATAGACTTATACAACAGGAGCAGCCAGCTAGTTCCTTGAAATAATGTTCAACTCAATTTACGTTAATGGACAATTCTACCTTTCAGATCACTAACCAGAACCCCAAGGCCCAGAGGTACATGCTAGGTGGCGTGGAGCAGTTGATTGGTAATGTGTACAGAGATCAGTTGATGCCCAAAGTTTGTGGTATTCTGAAGGCACTCTATGATCTAGACATTGTGGATGAAGAGGTCATTCAGGAATGGGGAAACAAGGTAGAGATTTATTTCATGGAAGAAAAAGGTTTTATAAGATATGTGATAATACACGGAAATGTTTTGTAGTTTTATGAAATCACAATGTTGAATTAATTTGATTGCTCAGAAACAACAAATGTGCAAATATTTTTGATGTTGTTAATCTGAGTTGATTAGGTTTCATTAAATCATTCAAGTAAATGTGTGGATGGTTGTGCATGATTTGCAACTTTTCTTTGTTTGTTACTTAAGGCTTATGGTGACTTTTATTAAGGTTCTCGAATTTTTTTACTTATCTTTATAGGTGTCTAAGAAATATGTTTCTAAGGCAGTAGCCCAGGATATCCACAATGCTGCAACCCCATTCCTAAAGTGGCTGAAGGAAGCTGAGGAGGAGGAGAGTGATGAGGAGGAAGAGGAAGAAGAAGACCTAGAAGTAAATACATGTTCTTTATGTAGTAATTTTTGGGGTGTTTGAAAAAAATTACTTGTTTTTCAGTGTACAACATACAGGGTTTTTGTAACATACAAGTTCTGTAAAAATGGAGATATCTCTTTTATGGAGATATTTTTGAAATCAGTGCCGGTAACATCTTGCTTTATTCAAATTATACCATTTTGGTTTCTAACATGTTAATATGCATGTTTTTTAGATCGAGTATTCCAACAAGGCCCCGGCTGGTCAACTGAAGACTGAGACCCAAGTTTCGAAGGAGGAAGAAGAGGAGGATGATGATCTGGATATTGATGCCATTTAGAGATTTGGCTTATGACTCATAATTTGGTGAATTAGCCTCCAGAACTTTTCCTAGTGCCTATGTATTATGTTACATAAACATGCCTTTCAGATTAGTATGTATTTTAAGGAAAAGCTGGGTTGTACTGATCATTTCAGTAATGACAGATTTAACTTTCTTTAATTTTAAGTGCAAATGCATTATTACATAGCTTGAATGACTAAATCTTGCTTCATATACATGAATTTAGATGGTGATTATATTTGACATTTCCTATGATGGGTGTATTAATAAAGTATTCAATAACATGTCTTAGTGGTGCAGTTTTTTTTGGGGGGGGGGGGGGGGGATAAAAACAGTTAGCACTTATAGAGAGGTTTTCAGTCTGCAAAGGCATTTCAACATCAATTTTGATAAGATGAGAACTTGTATCAGCAACCAGACTGAAATGATGGCAAGTGTTTAAATGAAAAGTACTAAAACCACCCCATCCACATATACCAGACATGGAAAAGAAAACCATACTTGAGAAGAGTGAAAATTCTTTTAGACACCACATACATGCTGCTGATTTTTCTTTTTTATAAGAATTTGGAAAACCTGCCATATATCTTGCACAGATGCTATTGAATCTGTTTCTTTGATTTTTTAAATTCATTATTTTTGATTTTGGTAAATATTGTTACAAACTTTTTTGGAGCTGGATATTCACCAGCTTTACTGTCTAGTTGATATGTTTTAGGTAACAGCTTCATGTTGTGCTCTCTACTGAGCTCTTTCTCCGTTTACTCCATGCATGTCACCACACTCCTCTATAGTTCAATGCTTCTTTCATACCACCTGGGTACAGCTAAATAGGCATCAAATTTAACATTGGCACATGTTCGAGTTTGACTTTTGTCTTGTCTTTGATGATGAGAACTTTGAAAAGCCGCCCAGTTGTAAAATAGACTTGCCTGCTCAAACAAGCTTGCTGGCTTGACACTAAATCGGAACTAAATTGAAAATTCCAGAATTCCACAATTCTTTGGAAAAACTTGTGCCTGATATGTGAATGAAAAGTTATTTGGTCAACATAAATAGTACTGAAACTGTCCCTCTTAAACACAGTTGTTTTAATTTCATACATTAATGACACATGCACTTATCACACTTGTACAAAATTACTTCTCACTCTTATTCACAAGTTAACATAATCATTTTTATAAATTATAGTAAAATTAAGGTTCATTACAAAAACAAAACCCATTTTCAAATTTCAATATTTAAAAGAAATTCACTGGCTTATTAAACAATTAACCCAATGGTTCTTAGAATGCAGAACATACATTTTTGTCACAATATTTCAGAAGGTGGCATGGAATGTTACTATGCACACATTGCCCTCTCCAGTTTGATTAACATGTTATAAAAATGACTTTCTGACATGAAAGACTGGCATCAAAGTGTCATTTCAATGTTATCACATTTCCACTTATTCATAACTTTGGCAATAACTGTTCAAAGTTTTTCATTGCGTGGTGCATTCTGAGGGTTGTTCATCAGCTTTAACATCGTTTTTATCCCAGTCTACTCCACCTGCCAGCCAGTTATAGTTCTCACTGCTTTTCTGATCTGGAAAAGATCCTGTTGTCACCGGAGCAGGTCTTGCTGGGCTGGCACGAGGACTGTTGGTGACACCTGAAATGGTATGAAATACAATGCACTGATCATCAAAATGGATGAAAGGAAATAGTGATTAGCCACTTGTGATCCAATTTGGTTGATGATTACATGGTAGTAAATATCAAATAAATGATTTCTCAATTCACTATAGTAATATGTATTATACACAGGCCATTGCAAATGTGTAAAAAAAAAACAACTTACCATCATATATGTCATTTGTTTTCATAAAATGTTTCATTATAAGCAGCTTTCATTTATTTATCCCTTACATAAGACTCTAGCAGTAACAATTCCTCTTACCTTTAAGAGGTGCCTTCGGAGCTTCGTCTAATGCTGGTGCTATCCCCGTCTTTCCCTTGTAATAGGATAGTTCTCTTTTTAGCAATTCTATCTTTTTCCTGTAAGGATCGAGGGATATGTTTTTAAAACAAAATTCAAGATCTGCATGTGTTTAGTTCAATGTCTCAGAAAAAAAGGGGATTAAAGCTAATTTACACCGGTTTGAAAACAAAAATGGTAAAAGGCAACTAGAACTATCTTAGACAAATGTATGTAGCAATTATTGCTTTCTTTTCGTCTAGTACATGCAATATTTCAAGTCTATAAAAAATCAAAGAATATGTTAAATAAATGATACAAAAGAAAATGTCAGTTTAAGATGAAAGAAAAAAACCTTAAAAACAATAACAGATGCAGCTACACAGCTAAAACAAAATGGATACTTACTGCAACAATAAAAACTACATTGTTTACATGCAAATAGAAATAATTTACAACTTACACATCTGTCAGACACCTCCCGACATTTTCAAAAAACAAACTGACATGCCACTCACTTAAATTCAGACTTGTACAGGGTCAACTCCTTGACTTGACCCTCCAGTCCTGTCACTTGCTCCTTGAGCCTCTTGTTTTCAGTTTCAACAGTGAAGTACGCCACTCGACTGATGATGCCACTGCTGCTGCCAGACGAGCGCTGTGCACAGGTCTGGCTACCAAACTGGCTGACTGGAAATAAGATGAGAGCAGTGCTTGGTAAAATGTGGCTACTCTGAGAGGCATTGAAAAATGAAAATATGATAAATGTATGTTGCAGTAGATAAGATGCAACAGGGCTGCACCCGAGATATTTTAATAATGTTACATTTGCTAAATAGAATCATTTGTGACAAATGTGATTTGTTAAGAAGTGTGATATTAACATGCCAACTCATTGTGATCATAAGGAATCCAAATTTCAAACCTTTATTTTTAATTATGGACATTAATGCATTTAAATAAAATGACAGGGATTAACAGATTTTCTTGGAGAGGTAAGTCCACCATACCCGTCACTTCAGCTTGTTCCTCACGTGCCTTACGCAGTTCATTTCTATATTCTGAGACTTTGTTTTGAAGATAATCATTATCATCCTTCAAAGATTTCAGTTTTTTCTTTAGAGGGTCAATCTCCATCAATAGGTCCCTCTTCAGCTGAACAATTTCCATATTTTTGGCACCTAATTCTTGCTTCAGCTCTTCCAAACTCTTTTCCTCTGGTTTTTTCATTTTAATATTTTCTTCTAATTGGAGGAGTTTTTGTTTTGTCTTTTCATGCTCTTCTTTCTCTTGCTCCAGTTCAGCGTCTGCCTCCATGCAGCACTGCTGAAGGTGGCGAATCTCCTCCTGCTGACTGGTGTGATCTCGCGCTTCTTGTAACAACTGAGAAAAATAATGAGAATTACTTTCATGTAATCACAGAACTTCACAAAAAAATTAATGACCTTCCAATCAAAGAAAACAATATCATATAAATCTTTGAAATTGTAATCAGAATGATGAACCCTTTTCACTTTTTAAAATTCTATCATAAATAAATATAATATGCTCTCATTAGAGGAAAAAAAATAGAAAAAGAGAGCAGGAATATTATTTTCATTATCTCTGTGGACATAAAATATCCTTAAGATAAAAAGAAAGATTTTAAAAGAAACAAATTTTGCATAAAATCAATTCTTGACCAAATGTATACTGCCCCTAAAGTTTCAAACTCTGCTTCAATAAAAACCAACCTTTATGTGCTCCAGACCTTCCTGCAGGGCTTTTTCTAGACTTTGAATCTTTTTCTTGGCTGCAGCAAGAGCTTTGTCTCTTCCCTTGGGCTTGTCCCCATCTTCAGATGCATCTCCTTCCTCATTCTGCCCAGCCTGTATTACTTCCAATTTTCTTTTGGTTTCTTCGTGTTCTATCTTTTCTTGCTTAAGTTCATTGTCAGCCTCATCACAGCACTTCTCCATGTGGCGGATCTGCTCCAGGAAGTTATTTGTGGTGTCCTAAAATATACACAACAGGGGAGTAAGTGGCATTCACAGAGGACCTCCTCTATTTGCAGGGGGACTGAAGACAATCTATTCAGTTGCAACGATTCTTTCAAACTCCTTAACGTCTAATTCCATATAAATGTCTGAGACTGTAAGATCCAGATTAATTTCTTTATACAACACAATCTTACAATTTTATGACACAAACACCCTTTCTTTACTGTAGAATCTGTACCGAGTACTTCAAAGCTGACAATTTATCTGGTGTAGTTTCTATTATGGTCACAGTCTGTACTGCTGGAGCATGTGGGATTTTTACATAATTAATATTTAGTAGTTAAGTCGTGCTACAATATAGTTTTCTAAAACTGGGACACATCATACAGTCTAGTTACATCAAATTACTTCCTAGGCCATTCACAGGCTGTCCCTATGAACCACCCATCATTTCCCCCCAAAAAAAATTGCAAGCCATCCAGCCGTCTTCTAAGGCCGCAGAGTGTTCAAATTATGGCTGGACTGCTCGCTTTGTCTTAACATAAATTAGTGCATCTCACCTGCATTTTCTGATTTAGTTTCTCGATTTCAGTGTTTAGGTCAGCTACCTGCTTTTCATACCCGGATCTCTCTTCCTCTTGCTTTGTAGAAGTCTGCAATGCAAGAAGAAATGCTTGTGTTCTACCTGCTGAAGTTTGTGTCTCCAAAGATGCTGCATAGAGTGTGGAGGATATTATTTCTAATACCAATCAACTGCAGAAAGACACATAAAAGTACATGACTGTTATATAGTAATATAACATTTCTACAGAATGGGGGTAGGATAAAGTTTTTACTGCTGGTGAGCATTGTTAGTTTTCAAAAACATGCTGTATGATTTTACTTGTTTCTCTTCCAACAAAGCTTTTGTCGCATCTAGTTCCTCACTAAGCTTTTCCAGTCGTGTTCTAGCTTCAGTAAGCTCAGAGTTCAGGGCATCAATATGCTGCATTCCTTTCTCCTAATACAAAAAAAAAAAAAAAAAAAAAAAAAAAACCCTCATTAATCAAAACACTGTTTGAAAATAAAACAAAGCATTGTCTGGTTTACACTAACAAAATTCCAATGCTAAGTTTGTAAATTGCTAACTTCACATTGAAAAAGCTGTATTAACAGAGGTTTATAAAAACATGCAATATAGATCCATGTCAAACTGTAGATTTTTTCCATTCAGACTCACCTTAGTATCCAAAAACTCATCTTCTTTATTTTGCATCTCCTCTTGAAGTTCAGCAAACACTTCTTTAATTTCTCGTAGCTCCTCAGATAGCAGTTCTCTTTCTGAAGACATCTGTTAAAAATATTGTCAACAATACATACAAAATAGGAACTTACTCAAAACAAAAGAAGAGGTCCTAAAGAGATTAGATACACTTTGATAACTAAATAACTTCATTTTCACCACTTCTCTTAGCGCTAAAGGCAAACAGTTAAAATAACTGATACTAAAAGGTTTTATTTTGTATAGATCTGCAGTATACTAGACTGCTTTTGGTTGAAAATGCCATACAAAATAACACTTTCCTTGAGTGTTGTTATATCAAATCCAGTGAACTTATATGGTCATATAATCTATATGAAAGTCCAAAACAATCAAACCTCTTTGTGGAACTATAAAATATATCTTTTCAACCAACTCATCAACAGAATAAATTGTACAAACTTGATCAATCTGTTTCTCTTTGTCACACAGCTGAGATCTAAGCTCGTCTACTAGACTGGTAGTTTGTCCTTCCAGATTAAGTACCTGAAAGAAAATGCTATTTTAGGATACCTGAACAGCATAAAAAAAACACAGAGACTTGTGAAACTATGAGGTAAACATTAAAGCAAACAAGTGGTTTTTAAAAGGGTCCATAACCTGAAATATTTTCATAAAACGAACATTTTTACAAAAATACATGCACAAATATACAGATAGAAACCAAAAAGTACAAACCTCATCCATCTCTTTTTGTTTCTCAGCTAGCTTAGCTTCAAGTTCTTCAACTGTACTCTGGAGGTTAGCAGTTTGTTCCTCTAAGACAAATACCTTTTTACAAAAATAATAATAATAATAATAATAAGTAATTACAATAATAATCTGATCATGCTGATTTCAGAAAGGAACTACTCTTTTTGTTCAACATGAACGTTTTTTTTTTCAGACCCAGAAATATGCACACAATAGAAAGAAATTTTAAAAAAATGCTTACTGTGCAAGTGTCATTGCAGCACCTCCCATGATTTTCTAACCTTAATAATTTAGTTGGCACTAGTATTCCCTAAACTAAACGCAAAAAAATTCAAAATGCACACCTAATGCACTATGTATTACCTCATCTGCCCTTTTTTCTTTCTCTGTAAGTTTAGCCTCCAGCTCATCAATGGTGTCTTGGAGGGCAGTGGTTTGTTCTTCAAGCCCATGAATCTGAGAAACAAAATATCCACATATTATCAACAAGAAGTATTCATTGGTAAGTAACAGATAGGCTGATGGAATGACCTAGATGTCGAAAGCAACATACCCCCACTTCTTTGAAAGGAACCCCAACACACAATGAAGCTGATAAAGATTTTTCTGAATGACATATAAGAAGGATTGTCATTTGGATGTTTGCTTAATACAGGATATATTTTGAAATCATGGCACACTGATGCCCGATACTATAAGGCACCTTTAACCTATCCCCTTACACTTCAAATACTAGCATTTAGGTATAACAAGATTTACCTGACTAGCTTTCTCCTCAAGTTGTATTTTTAGTGATTCCAAGGTAGTCTCTAGATTTTCTGCTCTGTTAGCTGCTGCAGCTTTTTCTTTCTCCATTGCCTGTAGCTGCTGTTGGGCATCTGACTGTTGCTGCATGACTCCTACTTGACCTTCTTTAGCCTGATATATATATATATAAAATGATAGATTCATACCGATTTTCAGTAAGAACCCAAATTTTTAACAAACAAAGCCACTCAGCAAATTGTAAGTAAAACAAAAAACATAGTTTGGCACTTAAGGGTAAACTTAGCTAAATAAAATGCAAAATAAAACATGCACACAAACAAAATCAAAAACTTTTGCAAAAATAATCTAATCGTGCTTATTTTTGAAGGGAATATTTTTTTAGTCCAAATAAAGTTGCTTGACAACAACATGAACAGGCACAGAGATCAGAATAAATACAGACTGAAAAATATGTCTGCATATAAAAATAAAATTTACCTCATCCAATTCTTGTTGTTTCTCACACATCTGTGCCTCAAGCAGATCCACTGTCTCCCGTTTCTCTGACAACTGGCTTCTTAACTTATCCACAACAGATTGGAAGTTGACCTCTCTGTCCTTGGCAGAATTTACAGTTTTCTGCAATTCTTCAAGCTGTGCAGTCAAATCTGAATTCTCGTCTACCTTTGAAATGAGGTCTTCTTGGAGCTGAAAGTAAAACATTCTATTCAAAGCTTCTCCAACTTAGTTTCCATATAGCATGTCATGTTAAAATTGTTAATACCAATCATGATCAGAAACTACAAATTTGTATGAACAGAAGTCTTGTTAATTTTGAACTGCTAACCAAACTTCCATAAATTGCTCCACATGTTATCATATTTTGTGAAATGATGTAATAGAAAATATATAGATCATATATACCTTTGTTATTTCTTCTTGCAGTTCTGCTACAGTCAACTTTGATTTCTCCAGACTGTCCAAAAGATTTGTTTTCTGCTCCTCAAGTTGATTTACCTGGAAAGAATAAGAAGTAGTTAAACTGGGTTTTACGAAAACAGGCACAATTTGGAATTTTCACTTAATTTTAATTAAACAAAACAATTGTTTGACACCAGCCATATAAGTCGATGCTTTCTCACAATGACATAAAAGCAAATTTCAGTAAAGTAAAGAAATGTTTCTATTTAGTCAGAAGTTTTTTTAACAACACATACAGTCTGTGTATAATTATACAATTATTTACAAATGTAGCGTATGCACATTAAAATATAATTTACCTCATCTAATTCTTGTTGTTTCTCACACATCTGTGACTCAAGCAGATCCACTGTCTCCTGTTTCTCTGACAACTGGTTTCTTAACTTATCCACAACAGATTGGAAGTTGACCTCCTTGTCCTTGTCAGAATTTACAGTTCTCTGCAATTCTTCAAGCTGTGCAGTCAAATCTGAATTCTCGTCTACCTTTGAAATGAGGTCTTCTTTGAGCTGAAAGAAAACACATGATTCAAAGCTTCTCAAACTTAGTTTCCATATAGCATGTCATGTTAAAATTCTTACTACCATTCATGATAAGAAACTACAAATTTGTATGAACAAAAGTCTTGTGTTAATTTTGATAAACTGTTCAACATATTATCATATTTTGTGATATTTTATAATAGAAAATACAGTAACATAGATCATAAAATGAAAAAAAAAAATATACCTTTATTATTTCTTCTTGCAGTTCTGCTACAGTCAACTTTGATTTCTCCAGACTGTCCAAAAGATTTGTTTTCTGCTCCTCAAGTTGATTTACCTGGAAAGAATAAAATAAGAAGTTAAACTGGGTTTAGGTTAACAGGCACAATTTGGAGTTTTTCACCTAATTTAAATTAAAGTTAAAACAATTGGTTTCTAACAATGACATTAAAGCAAATTTCAGAAAAGTAAAGAAATCTTTCTATTGAATTGGAAGTTTTTTCTATCAACACATACAGTCTGTATATTAATATATAGTTTACCTCATCTAATTCTTGTTGTTTCTCACACATCTGTGACTCAAGCAGATCCACTGTCTCCTGTTTCTCTGACAACTGGTTTTTTAACTTATCCACAACAGATTGGAAGTTGACCTCTCTGTCCTTGGCAGAATTTATGGTTTTCTGTAATTCTTCAAGCTGTGTAGTCAAATCTGAATTCTCATCTACCTTTGAAGTGAGGTCTTCTTTGAGCTGAAAGTAAAACATTCTATTCAAAGCTTCTCCAACTTAGTTTCCATATAGCATGTCATGTTAAAATTGTTAATACCAATCATGATCAGAAACTACAAATTTGTATGAACAGAAGTCTTGTGTTAATTTTGAACTATAACCAATTCCATGAACTGCTCCACATATTATCATATTTTGTGAAATGTTATAACAGAAAATACATAGATCATAAAATGAAAAAATATATATATACCTTTGTTATTTCTTCTTGCAGTTCTGCTACTGTCAACTTTAATTTCTCCAGACTGTCCAATAGATTTGTTTTCTGTTCCTCATGATGATTTACCTAAAAAAAGTAGTAGTTAAACTTGGGTTTAGGTAACAGGCACAATTTGGAATTTTCACCTATTTAAATTAAAACGATTGTTTGACACTAGCCATATATGCTATTGCTTTCTCACAATGACATACATGCAAATTTAAATAAAGTTATGTTTCTATTGAGTTTGAGGTTGAAGTTTTTTCTATCAACAAATACAGTCTGTACATAAATATATAAATTTACCTGATCTAATTCTTGTTGTTTCTCACACATCTGTGACTCAAGCAGATCCACTGTCTCCTGTTTCTCTGACAACTGGTTTCTTAACTTATCCACAACAGATTGGAAGTTGACCTCTCTGTCCTTGGCAGAATTTACAGTTTTCTGAAATTCTTCAAGCTGTGCAGTCAAATCTGAATTCTCATCTACCTTTGAAGTGAGGTCTTCTTTGAGCTGAAAGTCAAAACTCAGTATTCAGTATTTTTCCAACTAGGTTTCCATATATTACATGTTAAAACTGTAACCATCATTTAGAAACTACAAATTTGTATGGTCAAAAGTCTGTGTTAATTATGAAATAACCTAACTTCCTCAATTAGCTAAACCAGGGCTTGACACTAACTTTTTTTTCTTCTGGCCCTTCGGGCCAGTGAGGCATGAAACTCACTGGCCCGACTCAGCTTTCCACTTGCCCAACATGACATCAGAAGTCGCAACTATTATTTGCTTACTATTCATTTATTACATGCAATTTAAGAATAAACTTTTGGAAACATTGTTTGATCCTTTTAAACACATAACCTATTTATAATCAAAAGGTTGTGTAAATGTATAAATTAAATTAGTTTTTAATCATTGTGGTTCAAGAGGAAATTAAACAGTTCATCTGCATCTCCTCGTGAATAACACAATACGCAGTGTTGAAAAGATATGTCAGTAACTGTTTGTTTTTTCTCCTATTTTTCTCACGATCCTGTCTAAGGGTCCTATACGGCCCCTCTGTGCACATGTCTTCACCCTCTCTGCATCAAGGTGTTGAGAAGACTCAAAGTGACATCTTATTGAATGCTTCCGGAAGTTTGTACACCCGGTTACAAACACGCTTGCTCTGCAACTGCTATGCTCCACGCACGTGGTGCATGTCATTCCGTTTTCTTAAGTCCAATTAATTCCGGGGAATTCTTTTATCCATTGCATTTGGAATTCACGTTTGCGTTTTTTTTTCATAACTGAGGCCTGTGGATAATTCGGTTGAAGTAACCCCACTTCTTTCCGGCACAGGCTCCAAGTTCGGGTCCGTTGAAACTTTAGGCCAAAAATTAGTCAATTTAGCTTGTGTCATGTTTGACAATAATGGCTTCCAGCTTGCGTGATCTCGTAGTGCGCGCGTGGTTAGTGACACACAAACTTTTAGCATTGTACTCAGCGAGGTCAAAAATCAAATAGCTGATTGGCTATAACGAGTCACATGCATTAAATTATGCAAAACGCGTCAGCTGCTCTTCTGTTCCTCACTGTCCCCCCCTCTCAAAATAGTTTTTGCAAATAACAGATTTGCGCCAATTGAAAGGGGGGGCGCAGCTATTTACGCAAAAGCAGGTCCGATCGCTAGCACTTGAGGACTTGGGATTTTACCAAGAAGCGAGGTATCGGCAAATATTACGCTTATTCGGCGTATTAAACCCCACTTGCCCTTCGGGCCAGTAACACGTGTGATTAACTGGCCCGTAACCGGTTTTCAATGGCCCCGGGCCAGCGGGCCAGCATTACTGTCGAGCCCTGTAAACATACAAATATTCTGTGTAGTGTTATGAAGGAATATGTAAATTATGAAATGGGATATATATATATATATATATATATATATATATATATATATATATATATATATATATATATATATATATATATATATATATACCTTTGTAATGTTTTCTTGCAATTCTGCTACAGTCAGCTTTGATTTTTCCAGACTGGCCAACAGACTTGTGTTCTGCTCCTCACGATGATTTACCTTGATGGAATAAGAAGTAGTTGAACTGGGTTTTAGGTTAACAGGCACATTTTGCAGTTTTTACCCAATTTAAATAAAACAATTGTATTATACTAGACATATATGCTATTGCTTTCTCAAAATGACATGCAGGCAAATTTCATAAGAGTAAAGAAATGTTTCTATTGAGTCATACATTTTGATATCAACACATGCAGTGTGCACTTTAAAATATAATTTACCTCGTCTAATTCTTGTTGTTTCTCACACATCTGTGACTCAAGCAGATCCACTGTCTCCTGTTTCTCTGACAACTGGTTTCTTAACTTATCCACAACAGATTGGAAGTTGACCTCCTTGTCCTTGGCAGAATTTACAGTTCTCTGCAATTCTTCAAGCTGTGCAGTCAAATCTGAATTCTCATCTACCTTTGAATTGAAATCTTCATTGAGCTGAAATTTAAAACCTAGTATTCAGTGCTTCTCCAAAAGTTTCCAGATAGTATGTTATGTTATGTTATGTTATGTTATGTTATGTTATGTTATGTTAGATTATAACTGTCATTATGTACATGGTGCTGCAATGGTCCCCAGAGTTCAGGTGGAAACTAGCTGTTAAGGCAAGGTGATACTGGAATGGAAACCAAATAAAGATGGTGGCCGTAGCAGTCCAATTTTCAAACAGGCATGCAAACATGCAGGCACGCATGGACAAGCGCAAAACATGATATCATTGTGAAATGCTAATCACACTTCCATAAACTGCAACACATAATCATATTCTGTGAAACGTTATTATAAAAAAATACATGAATCATAAAATGAGATATATACCTTTCTGATGTCTTCTTGCAATTCTGCTACAGTCGACTTTGATTTTTCCAGACTGGCCAACAGACTTGCTTTTTGCTCCTCCAGATGAATAACCTTAAAAGAATGATAAGTAGTTAAAGGTTTTTGGATAAGAGGCCCAGGTTTTTATCAAATTAAAAGCAATTGCAAGATACTAAGTATATTTTCTATTGCTTTTCACAATAGGCATAAAAGCCAATTTCAATTTCAATTGTTAAAAAAAGATATGTTTCTTGTGTGACAAAACATTTTTAATATCAAAATCATGTAACAATTAAATAAACAGCATAATCAACTCAACTTATTAAGTCCTATCAGCATTGCTAAAGCTTATATGACAAATATTTTTAAATATTTTGTATACCCACCCCAGTTGATTCTTTTCCTTTCTCTAACAAATCTCTCTGCAAATTTTCAATTTTAGCTTTCAGATTTGCGACATCTTCTTCAAGTTTTGGGACCTGTTGATTGAAAAAAAAAACACTTTTGTAATTAAAAACAAACCAAAATAACTCATTTAAATTATAATTTTAGTGTATTTCGTCTATTAGATATGCATTGACATCAAGTTGATGTCATACCATGTGTAGTTAAACAATGCCATTACTGATTCTCTTTCATTTATAGAATGTTAATATTAAATTGCTCAATTGGCAAAGATGGCAAAAGTGGCTGGAAGCTTGAGAGATACCTGTTTAACCTTTTCCCGTAGCTCTGCATTATTCCACCTCAAGTCAGAGAGTTCTGCAGCAGTAGCATTGAACTTTCTAAGCAGAAGGCTGCTCTGCTCCTTCTCCTGGCCCAATAGATGCTGGAACTCCCTGGCCTGCCTCATGTAGTCCCTATACTTCAATTCAAGATCTTCAGACTTTTTGAGGGCATCTGGAAAGTTTGTTTTTTTTTTTGAATTAACTCTCAACTTCAAAACACACAGAAAATTTTAATAAATCTGGCGTGTTGTTATTCCAGTTTATACTTTTAAAACAATGTTTGACAAATATAGTAGAACATTCACTTATAATTGTATTCTTTATCAAAAAATTATAAAAACATATCTACATATCTATTCTCCAATAAGCTTTAACCGTTTACCTTTCAAAGTCTTATTTTCTGTGTCAAATTTCTGTGACCTTTGATTGGTGAGATCAAGGTTGAATTCTAGCTGTTTGATTCTTTGCTGAAGCTTTGCAGGGTCTAGCTCCTGCCTTCTATTGAATTGTGCTGCATTGTGCTGTGCATGAAGTTCTTCTAGATCTCTCACTTGGATTTTAAGGCTCTGGAGTAGGAAAATGGCATAATGAAATTCTACTACTTTCATAAATTACACACAAATAAATGGCAGAGCTAACTGAATACTCCTTCCGTTATGTTAACAACCAATGGTAAACAGCTTCATCTGTCAAACTCTTTGATCTTTGATTATTATAAATATCAATTACTATAGCTGATTTATACCTGTGTTTCTTCTAAACACTTCTTAAGCTTATGGTTGACCACTTCACTCTCAGTGGTGCTTTTTTGTAGACTGCACTCAAGCTCATAGACCTATAAAAGGAGAGCAAAATAACACCACACAAAAAGATATCTCTTATGTCTAGAGAAATGTCTTGTACGGATGCAAAAAAAGCAGGTACTGATGAAGTAATATTGAATTTTTTTAAATTAAATATAAAGATTACATAATTTACAACATTTGTTGATATCAGTTTTTCAGTGTGTCCACCTTCAAGGTGATAATTTGATACCTTTTGGTTTAACTTGGTGATAAGCTCTTCATTTTCCTTCCTTGTCTGAGCTAGCACAGCAAGAGATTCTTTTCTGGCTTTGTCCATTTCTTCAATTCTACGCTGCTGAGCAAGGTTCCAATTCTCCTCTGAGAGCAGGCGCTCTTTGTTGACTGCTGGACTTCTGTCCTCTGCTCCTGCCTGCAATGCCTCACATTGCTCTTGCACTTGTTTAAGTTCAGAAGTCTTGACATCTACTTGATTTTTTAATTCTTCCATTTCTTTCTGGAACTATGTAAGATTGTCACCAAATAAATCTCAGATGCGTAGATTACGTTATCAGCTTTAAGTGAATGTTCCTACATGCACACTATAATAATGATTGATAAACAATAGAGAAGTGCACATACCATGTTGTCAGTGTCCTGGGATTTGGCCTTCAGAACATCATATTGCTCTTGCAGGGTTTGCAGTTCTGAATTATTGTGCTCTAAAATTGTCTCCAACTCCACAATTTTGATCTGTAACTTGTTCTGAAAAAACATGACATAGAAAACAGATAAGTTAAAAACCAAATTTACAACAAGAGAGTAATCAATCCATAGCTAAACAAGAAACTGCAAAAGAAAAATCTGCAAATTCACCCCATAACCCCTGTAAATGGAGAAACTAAATTCTGAGAAAAGATATATTCTTAAGTTACATACCATATCATCACTACTGCTGGTCTTCAAAGTCTCGTGTTGTTCATAAGCTTGCTGCAGTTCATTTTCTTTGGCTACCAACACCTGTTTAAGCTCCTCCATTTCATTTTGATAATTGCCAATGTCCTGAGAAAACAAAATATAAATGTCATTCCAAATGAAGGTCATGAAGCTACTGAAAACTAATATGATAAGGACAATATGAAAAACAATGCTTAGATGAGGAGTCTTACCGTGACCAAGAAAACTGAGCTTTAGGAGTATTAGAAAAATAAAAAAACTGATGTCACAGTTGGCAGAGAGTGTAGGCAGTGATGGTTTATTTCTTGAGGACCACTGTGATCATGCCAAGAGCGGTCTTTTAGCAGAAATTCAGGTAGGCAAAAATGAAAACTGATTTAATCCATTACTTGTGTGAGAAGACCTGGAAGTCTACAATATTTTTTTCTTTCAAATTTGCAAAATTTTCATCTGTTGTAACATTTTATGGAAATGGACATGGTGGGAGTCAATACAAGCTGTCAGTTGATTATTTAATGACTGCATACAATTATATGACCCTTTTTTTCTTGTCTTTTGCAAAAGGATGCAAAAACATATTGAAGGGATGTTGGTTTTTGAGCTAATAATATATTTCAGTCCCTTTAAAATCCATAAAGGTGCTTTCCACAAAATGTCTCCAAATTAATCTAAAATACATACATTATGTAAGAAATCTGATGTTTCTACTAATCTTAATGATTTATCAATAATAAAGAAGTGCCCATACCGTGTCTTCAACATCCTGGGATTTGGCCTTCAGAACATCATATTGCTCTTGCAGGGTTTGCAGTTCCGAATTATTGCTCTCTAAACATGCTTCCAACTCCTCAATTTTAATCTGCAACTTGTTCTGAAAAAAAATGACACAGAGTGGAAAACAGATAACTTAAAAAACCAAATCTGCAACAAGAAAGTAATCAATCCATAGCAGAACTAAAGAGTAAAAGAAAAATATACAAATATATCCCGTTCCCCCAGATTGATAAACTAAATTTTCAGAAAACATTTTTAAGTTTCATACCACATCATCATTGCTGCTGATCTTCAAAGTCTCATGTTGTTCATAAGCTTGCTGCAATTCTTTTTCTTTGGCCTCCAACTCACACTTAAACTCCTCTATTTTATTTTGATATTTGCCAATATCCTGTGAAAACAAAAAATATATGTCACTCCAAATGAAGTTAATGAAGCTACTTAAAACTATTCTAATAGGGAGAATATAAAGAAGATATTGAGAAGATAAAGAGCTTTTGAGCTTAAACAGCATGACAAAAAAGATACCAAACTGATGTCACAATCAAGAAATAATGTTGGCAGTGATGACTTATTTCTTCAGGACCGTTATGGTGATATTATAAGTGATCTTGCAAAAATCTAGGTAGGCTAAATAGTGCCCATACCACATTGTCATTGTCCTGGGATTCGGCCTTCAGAACATCATATTGCTCTTGCAGAGTTTGCAGTTCTGAATTATTGCTCTCTAAACATGCTTCCAACTCTTCAATTTTAATCTGCAGTCTGTCCTATTATAAGTTAAGAACAGACAAAGATTTATACAGCTAATAAATGTATAAAACGTTAAGTAGCAAGTATTAATCACATTGTTAAATACTTTCCACAACATATATGTAAAACTTTATTTAAATGGACATGTTTGTGGTAAAAGGTTTCAAATTCCTTAAAATTAAATGGTATATTATCCCACTCCCCCAGATCAACAGACTAAATTTTCAGAAAACATATTTTTAAGTTTCATACCACATCATCACTGCTGCTGATCTTCAAAGTCTCATGCTGTTCATAGGTTTTCTGTAGTTCATCTTCTTTGGCAACCAACAGCTGCTTTAGCTCTTTTATTTCATTTTCATATAATCCAATGTCCTGCAAAAACCAAAAATGAATGTCATCCCAAATGAAGTACAGTAATGAAGCAACCTAAAACTATTCTTTAGGGACAATATTAAGAATACATTGAGAAGATGAACAGCCTAAATGTGACCAAAGTAACTGTTTTTAAAATGTATAAGAAAAAATACACAAAACTGCTGTCACAGTCAAGAGAGAACGTTGGCAGTGGGGACCATTTTGGTGATGTTATAAGTGATCTTGCAGAAATCCAGGTAGGCAAAAAAAGGCCATTACCACATCATCAGTGTCCTGGGATTTGGTCTTCAGAACATCATGTTGCTCTTGCAGAGTTTGCAGTTCTGAATTATTGCGCTCTAAACATGCTTCCAACTCCCCAATTTTAAGCTGCAACTTGTCCTGTAATTAGTTAAGATAAGAGAAAGATTTATACAGTCAAAAAAATATAAAAGTTCAGTAGCAAGAATTTATTACCTTGTTAAATACTTTCTACAACATATATGTAAAACTTTTAAATGGTCATGTTTGTGGTAAAAGGTTTCAAATTCCTTAAATGGTATATCTGCTTCCTTGCCTTTATCAGTATTTTCATAGTGTTATCACTCTTGCTGTTCAATTTAAACCCCAATAGTTTAAAATTAGTTTTTAAAGGGTCTCACAAGAAAATTCCACAGGATCTTTACAGTTTGGATTCCTCTTGTAGTCTATTGGATCTTTTGTTTTGCTTACCTTAATGAGGTTATTAGTTTATTATCTACCTTTTTACATAATTCTTTATAATTCTTATTCTTTTTCCATTTTGTACCAAATTTTTGACTGAATAACGTAGCAGCTTTAAATTAAAATTTCTGTAACATTCAGAATAAAACTTGACACAGGGGAAAAAAGGAGAACTTTAAAACTTAATTTACAGGGGTTATCAATCCAAAGCTGAACCAAAGTGTAAAAGAAAAAATTGAAAATTTCACCCCTAACCTCGTAAATGGAGAGACTAATTTTGAGAAAACAATGTACTCTTAAGTTGCATACCGCATCATCACTGCTGCTGGTCTTCAAAGTCTCATGCTGTTCATAAGCTTGCTGCAGTTCATTTTCTTTGGCAACCAACAACTGTTTAAGCTCCTCTACTTCATTTTGATATTTGCCATCATCCTGTGAAAACCAAATACATCATTCCAAATGCAGTAAGGTACTGTAGCAACTTAAAACTATTCTAACAGGGACAATGTAAAGAAGACATTGACAAGATGAAGAACATAATTGCAACCAAGGACACTAAGCTTAAAGAGTATTTCAAAAATACACAAATATGATGTCACAGTCAAGGGATATTCTTGGCAGTGAAGACCCACATCCTGAGGACCATTTTGAAAATGTTAAGAGTGATCTTCTAGCAGAAAATCAGGTAGGCAAAATAGAAAACATTGACTAAACACTTAAGTTGTGTGACAGGACATAGAAGTCTTTCATTTTTTTCTCTAAAAATAGCAGAGGATTGTTCTTTGACCATAATTCATTTGCTGTGAACAATGATTTATGGAAATGAACATCAATTTAATGAGGGAAAGTATGACTTATTTGACTTGTGCCAAAGGTAGCAAAAGCACACTGATGTAATGATGTGTTTTGGGCTGATCATGTATTTCTGTCCCTTTAAAATCCATATCAACAATAAAGAAGTGTCCATACCATGTTGTCAGTGTCCTGAGATTTGGCCTTCAGAACATCATATTGCTCTTGCAGGGTTTGCAGTTCTGAATTATTGTGCTCTAAACTTGTCTCCAACTCCACAATTTTGATATGTAACTTGTCCTGTAATAAGTTTTTAAAAAATTATATTTATTCCAATAAATATATCAAATATTCGGTAGCTGGAATCGATTACCTTGTAAAATACTTTCTATAACATGTATAAGTTTGTTAAGTTGGAAAACTTTCCGGTAAAACATTTCAATCTTCCTTAAATGGTATATCTGCTGCCTTGCCTTTTTCAATATTTTCACAGTGTTGTCTCTCTAGGTTAGTTTATTGTTCAATTGAACACCCAATAGCTTATAATTATGGATTTGTTTTACAGCTTCCCACCAATTTTGATAACATCTATATTGTTTTGATTCATACTGTAGTCAACAATCATATCTTTTGTTTTACTAACATTGATGAGATAATTTGTATATTTCCCATCTAGTTACTGATATAACTTTTTATTTACTTCTTTGCAATTCATGTTTATTTTCATTTCATACCAGTTTTTTTTTACTGAATAACAATCTAGTTTTAAATCAGAATTTCAAAGAGCATATATGCAGACACTAAAATTTGAGAAAAAAAAATTCCTAAGTTTCATACCATATCATCACTGCTACTAATCTTCAAAGTCTCATGCTGTTCATAAGCTTGCTGTAGTTCATTTTCTTTGGCTACCAACTTCTGTTTAAGCTCCTCTATTTCATTTTTATACTTGCCATTGTCCTGTGAAAAGCAAATTTAAATGTCATTCCAAATGAAATATGGTAATGAAGCAACACTAGCTGTCCCAATAATAATAATAATAATAAAAGAATTTCTAGTGATAAACAGAGAGCTTGATGCAAAATCCCAAAAGCTGATACAAACTAGGGAAGACCTTCAAAAACTAAGAATTGATCTCTAGAGCAGTGTGATATCCGAAAGGGTCTGAGTACAAGCCATGGTTGACAGCAGTCTTCAACCAAGTCTTCAACCAAGTGAACTCTGATATATTCAGATTAACTCTTTGTCCAATGACCTAGCATTTTCTGTTTTTTTTTTTTTTTTGTTTTGTTTTTTTGTAAAGTCTGATAAGTGTTAAGTTTTGAAAATTCTTCAAAAATAAAATGTTTTAATATTGAGATACATCTTTAGTTAAATGAAAGAATATTATAAAGAGGCTATTTTTTGTACTGGGTCATGTTAGTTTTTATAAATTTTAAAGGTTGGTGTAATACAAAGCTATAATTTCTGTTCAATCGTATTTGATCACAATATATATTTATCAGAAGCACCAGTACAAATTTTGTGAATTAAGGGTCCTCTTACAAACAAAAGAAGTTGACCTTGAAAGACTGAGGGGGGAAAACAGTGTTAAACCTGAATATTGAAAAGGGTGATGCAGAAACATGAGAAATATTAGTCATATAAAGTAATCACGAATTAAGGCTAATACAATAATTTCTATCCAAATATCCTACCTCCAGTTCTTGACTGTTCAATTCGGTAACTTTCACCAACTGTTCGAGCTGCCTAATCTTGTGTTTTAACTGATCCTGTGAAAACAAAAATAGAGATCAGTGACATTTCAATTACTGCTTATTCTGCCATCATTATACAAACAAACTGCATGGACAGAGTGAGTCTGATCACAAATGTCTAGATGTATAATATAATTCTTTGAGTAAATAAAATAAGGCTGGATGTAATAGCTGCCTAACAGGAATTTTATAAATTACACCATATGACGCCATATTTATCTTACCACTTGCTCATGTTTAGGACTGGTAGAATTTTCTCTAATCTCTGCTTCCATCTTGGTAAACTCTTGCAATTCCCTCAACTCACTATCTTTGTCTCTCAAATCACCTCTCAGCTGTTTAATGGTATCTTCCAGCTCCATGTTGTGAGCTTCTCTACATAAAGAGAAAAAGAAAGAAAAATTATACCACACAAAACTTTACAACAACAAAGAAGACTAGAACATGGGAATGCATATGATTATTGTTTATTTAAGATTTTTTTTCAAAAGAAGGAGTAAAACTAAATACCTCATTTTGAAATAGTGTTGACCATTAAAATTTACAACTATTGAAAGGAAGATAATGTTATTTTTAAAAATCTACAACCATACTGTGCAAAACAACAAGGGTGCAGCAAACCTACAATGTGCACACAGCCTGGCTGATAGAGTCTAACTGTTCATCTTTACGTGCTTTTTCTGTCTGCAGCTGTTCACAAAGTGTCATCACTTCCTCCAACTGATCACGGAGAAAATCAGTCTATTTCAAATTAAAAGGCAACTCATTAGTTTCCTTTCAAAGCCATATAATGATAGCAACAATAATGATCAATAACAAATGGTCCACTAGGTACACAACTGAATGTATAGAGCATTATTTTTTTCAAATAAATCCAAGTCCTGTTACACAATAAGAACATAATTCAGCATATAGCCATGGCCATAAATTATTAAAAAATCAAAACAGAAGTTCTGATAGCAATTTGATAATAATACAAGAGAAAAGGGAAGAGCAGTTTCTTTCTCAACATAAATGTTGCAATATATTATAATCAAAGCCCATATCACAGAAATGAAAAACATTTGTAACAAATTTGGTTTAAGAACACATACCTGACAATCACAAGTTTTCCTTATTACTTCCTTTTCCTCGGTCACTTGCCTGTCATTTGGAAAGTCAACAAATGCTGAAATATAAGAGTAGACTTCTCCCACTCAGCTTCGACACATTAAGTAATTACAGAATTATAAAAACCATACATTTAATATATTCCCACTATACTTTCAAGAGTGCTTCATTACAGAACATTATACACACATCTTGCAACTGTACTTACAATTCTCCAATTCCTGTTTTTTCTTTTGCTCTGGTATCTCCATCAAAGGGGAGAAGGACGATAATGACATATTCCTCAGTGGAGACAAGCCTGAAAAGCTGCCAACTGATTTCCTGGAGGTCATCTTCCCAGGGCACCAGGTTTCTCTCCTCAACTTTCTCTAAACATGGTCATAAATAAATATGTTAACACGCGTTTCTTATATATACTAGTCAAAAGAAAATTAAGTTTTATTATGTCTTTGGTTTTATGAGTCTTCCTTATCCATTCTTCCCTCAGTGCAGCTCTAACTCTATGATGGTGGTAGACTGTGACTGGCAGTTATAAAGTCATATGCCCTGGTTATTACCAATGTAAGTGCAATAAAATTCCTAGCACTACAGTACTGATGTGAAAAGTTTAAGACTAATAAAATACATGTTGCTTGAATACCTTTTTTGGTGCGGTATCACCATCTGTTGTTCTGCTGGAAACACACACCATCTTCTGCAGTATATCTATCTTGTCCTGCTGTTCTTTTTGTAACTGTTCTTTCTCTTCCAGACGTCTCTGCAGTTCCTCATTCTCAAGCTGGACCTCCGTGTTGCCCATCTTGAAAATAACAACGGCATTAAGCTAAAGATAAATACCTGCTTTCATTCAAACATCACAGACTCATACACATTTGGTAGGTGCTTTTTTCATAAAAAATTAAAGATGGACAGCAAAAACACATTTCATATTAAGTTAGCAGCCTAAAATAGTTTAATGAACCAAATTTACCTCATGAGACTTAATTTTGGACAAAATATAAATATTCAAAAGTGGATAAGTTGACAATATATATTAACCACTTTCAATTTTTATGTTAATGAATATTCAAACTACTTTTTTCATACCATTTCTATTTTCTTTTTTAGATTATCCAATTCTGTCTTGTATCTTTTAAGTAGAGCCGCCTCCGACACAACTTCATTAACCTGTGGCTTATTCTTTATATTCTTAGCTCTGGAGGCAAACTGAAAAAGGAAGCAGCTTGGATAAACCAGTTAAAAACTGAAATTAACCAATCTTTTTTTTCTTTTTAAATCAGACTCTAAAGCAAGATATTTACCAGGTTTAACTGGCTTACCCTTAAAAGTCTTAATTTCATATCAGACAGTACTCATAAAACATTGAAGATTACTTATTATATACTATATACTGTCACTGATAATGTAAAGTTTATACAAGTTAACCCTGTAAGTCAGTATGGTGCCTTACCTTCAATGTGGAATGGGTCTCCTCCACAGAGGCTGGGGTCACAGTACAAATGATTGCAGTTTTGGAATTTCCACCCAGTGAATTTTGAAGAATTCTTGTCAGCTTAGAATCTCTAAAGCCAATAAAACTGGAAAAAAAATCATTATCAGCGAGTTATAGCCGTGTTGTTAGTGTGAAATACAGTTCAATCTTTATCTAGGGTATTTTCATTTACTGTACTAAGCAGACAAAGTATTTTATTTTCGTGGCAAAATAAAAGGTTGCAACTCCTTTAGGAGTTAAAGCACATAAATGCTCTTCCTCTCCACACTTCATATAACAAGTAAATGTTAAAAGGTTATAAAAATGAAATAATATAATATGAATGACACATACGATTTTCCTTCACTGAGATTATAGATAACTTGACTCAGTTGGAAAAGGCTTGAATTGATGGCACAGCCCTCCTGGAAGCGTACTCCAGTAGCCCCAGTCTGGCTGACCCTTTCTGAACCAGCCAAATCAACCAGATTCTGGAAAAAGCAGTGTGAAAAATGTCAACTCCTTTCATTATTAGAGTAAATTTGAGAAAATATTAAAAGTAATTTTTGCCAGACTAATATGCAATGTGTCTACCTTAAAAAGAGATCTTTCTCGTGTACTTCCTACGTCGTTTAGTGTAAAAAAATTGGCTTTCTACTTTAAACAAATCCCACTTTACTTTTTTTACAGAAAATGAATGGATATTCACCAAATGAGAAACCATTACAGCCCCATCAACAGATTTTCTTGAATCATCTTGTCTTTCACGACTCTCAATGATCTAAAAATAATCATCATAAAAAATTAATCTACTAATTTTTATTGATTTTCTTAATGATTAGTCCCTAAATGTTTACTTTTACCAAACCACATGGTTTTAATCTAAATCTGTACACATATTTTTTTATATTAATGTCATGAATGGTGATGACTCAGCTAACACAATTTGCTTAACTTAAAAATTTTGTTTGAAAATATTAATAATCATTTTTCAATCCTCAAGCTCTATAGTCTATTTTCTTATACTGATTGCCACTGATCTCACCATTCTAAAAATAGTGTGACTGCGTGAACTTCTTTCATTCATGTTGGTTTCTCCAATCTTTCTTCTGTCCGCTCCTTTCTTCATAAGCTGAAGTATCTGGTCTGCATTAGTGACCATCTCCTCTGTCAAGTTAGCTACATAAACCTGATTCTCCTACAAAAACAGCAAGAACTACATTACACTTCAAGACTGCAGACTTCTGCTTAGGAAAAAGGCACTAAAATACTATTAAAAATATTAGGGGACTCATATTTAATAGAAATTGACATCACTTGGCACAGCCATCCAGGACAGCAATAAGTTGACAATACAATTAACATAGTTAAGTATCTAAAGTACTTACAGTATCCTGATGGATCTTAAGTTTTTTCTTTTCATCACTCAAAAGGTCACAAAGCTGTTCATTGTAAATTTCCAAATAAGACACTCGGAGAAGATACTCTCTTTCTGGAGTCTGAAACATATCATCATGCCTCTGGTTACTGATTGTATGTGCATCACCCTTATTTGCTCTGCCTAAAACACACTTTAAATACTAACATATTGGTTAAAGTTGTAAAAACTGAAAATCCTGAAAATGTAGCTCGTAGTTTCTCACTGCATTTAGAGAATATGAACAAAAAATGATCAAAATGAAGACTGAAAATCCAAAATTTATGCATATTCCTGGTACTGTTCACCAATGCTGTTATCTCCAAGGGTTTACCCAAAACAATGAAATTTTGAAAAGATTGAAAAATTTTAGAAAACAGCTAATTTAAAAGTCAAAATACTTACACCCTCTATGCCCTCAAATATGGCATTCATTGCCAATGGAATAATTCCTTGATTGAGCTTGTCTCCCATCATTGTATGAGTTTTCCCAGATGATGTCTGACCATATGCAAAAATTGTCCCTGTAAAAAATGAGGATAGAAAAATCATCAAAGCAGCAACGTTTTCTACATTTTTATTGCCTCCAGATCTATTTTATTTTAAAAATGGGTTAAAATGAACAATGCATTTGCCATTAAGTTAACAATGATACTTAAAGCTATTTTATAGCAACCCAATAATTATATTGTAATTTTGTGACCAGTTCATAGCTGGAGAGAATAACTCACACATAAGCTTACCATTGAATCCCTTCATAGATTCTTCAACAATTCCCATAGCAACTTGGTCATAAATATCCATGTTTGTTTCATGCTGGTCAAATACATGATCTGCAAAACAATGTATGGTTCTAGTAATTATAGCAAATTTCTTTAGTGTAGTGAACATCTATTAAAATCAAATGCATATCCCTACTTCATAATAATTCATAAGTGTGTTACCTTAATGAAACATACCTGAGGCTGAGCCATATTATTTTAATTTTTTAATACAATACAGCAAAGTCAGTTTTTTTCATTAAACCTTACTTTTCTGAAAACTAATATCTATATCTGCCAAGTGCGCATTGTTACTTCCATAAAAACAATCTTATGACTACCTTTTACAAATTCCAATATTAAATTACTATTCTTTTCTGAATATTCATTCATTTTTAGCTTATATATTAAAATCGTGGTGTACCTACCAAACACATAACTTGTTCCGACTTGTTTTTCATTCTCAAGCTGAGTCACAGTATTGTCTCTCACCAACCAGCTAATCTTCTGGCCACTAGTCTGCTCTCTAGTACAGAAAAAGAAATAAATATGTATAAAGGTTAAAATCAATCAAATGAATAATGAGGTGCTGTAACAAGAATAACATGTAATCAAGAAGTATCTAGCTTGCCTGTCAAATAACTGGAGTTTTGACAAGAGTGAAAACAGTCATTTGCCAAATGATGCAAGAGATTTTATCCATATAAAATAGCCCACATTGCAAATAGTTTGTAAATGCACCAGACATGGGAGAAACTGGAGATACTGAAGTCCAGAGGACATGCACTACAAGAAATCTGCAGGTCATTACCATCTGTGCTGATCCGAACTAAGTATAGTATTTTATTTACGTTAGTCAATATTTGCATATGATTTATTTATTGTATTTTTACACAAGCGTTGCCAGTCCAGAGGACCTGGATTAACAAAAATCTTCCAGTCCTTTGGCTTTTTTGAGTCATGACTGGTTAGAACTGGCAGTTTCCCCATGACTGATATACTATACATCAAGTCACACAGACTAACCTTTGAATCAGTGGCCTGACTCTCACAGCAACATTAATGTTGTCCGACATGTCTGATTATGGTACCTGAAAGAATTTTCTTTTCAAATATAACAGTTCTAAGCTTTAAAAAAAGCTGTCCCAGAGTATCAAAGCTGAGTCTCTAATATCAGCTTAAATTAGCAAATGATGGGTAGCATGTACTATAAATAAAGTATGAAGTTAGTATTATAAAGGGCCAGAAGAATTCTAATACTAGTAAATAAGCCAAGCTTGCTCAAGGAGCACTGTGATCATGAAAGAACATTGCACAATTATTATTACAGATCACTAAATTAGCTTTTATATTAACAGCACCAATTAAGTGACAGCATCTTTCGTTTCACCACAAGGAATCTACTGTAAATGCATGTGTCTACTTGTGTGTATGTCTGTTTAGTCAACATGCCAATTACTAAATTACTAAGGCAAGTTTCTTAAATTCAGCTCTACTGTGTGTGTGTGTGTGTGTGTGTGTGTGTGTGTGTGTGTGTGTGTGTGTGTGTGTGTGATCAACACAGGTAGATTATTACTTTATAGATTTTATAGTGTGTGTGAGGTTGGGGTCCCTCTCGTCTTCAAGTGCATCATTCTGCTCGCGTTTACACTTTTGAATGCCTGGACGATAAACACCCACATTTCCCCTTTACTAAAAATGCAATCGACCTAATACAAAAATATAAGACATGATAAATTTACAAAGCAAAACGAAGTAAAATAACTACAACCAGCCACAGATTTTATCCCCCAAATACAACAGTAAAATTAACGAGCATCTGTCAGGGAGGTTTTACGAACAAGCACCTTACCTTCTGCAACAGGTACCACCACCAAACTTCTGAACTTTCACCAACCGGGTGACGATTTACAGGCAAAACTTTTCCCGATATGAGATATGTTTAAAATTCGCGAGTTTTAACAAACTGTCCAATGACACATGACGTTACATATCGTATGCAAAACGTTATATCTATTTTGATTGGTTGCTTAGAACTTCCGGTTTCATGCGAACAGGTACAACAACACACTGAACAATACAGGTAGATCATTCTTTAGTGAGTACTACGTAGTAACGACACAAGGTGCAGACGAGACATAATTATTACGGTATTGTACATGTATGTCACAAAAATGGTGGTAGCGTAGTGCAACTACACAATGTAGGTTGTTACTGTCTTATCCCATGGCTGGTAAATTAACGTAGTACACGAGAGCAAATACCAGTGTTACCTGTCCAATCGAATATTGTTCGAAGCGTCATTATTGGGATACTTGAGTTTTCACTGTGTTTTCACTGTGGTTTTATGGTAGTAACTATTCCTTTACAGACAGGTTTAATAAATACAATACAAGTGGATTGTATTAAATTTTATTTATTATTATTACATGTATATACGTGTAACCGCGCTAGTGCTACAACTTATAGTGCTTCGAGTGGTTAACAATTTTAAGAACAAAAATCCGAAAAACTGCTGTAATATTTACACGGTTTCGCTGAGTCAATTTTTGAGACCACTTTAACGAAGAACTCGATACTGATCATCATTTGTATGTACCTAAGAGAAATAAAAGGATATCCATATCGATTGGTAAATTTGTTTCTGGGATATGCTATCATGCGTCCTTTTTTTCATCCAAGTAAATAAGAGATGGGCTTACAATGGCGCACTCCCCCGCCTTCCCTCTCCAAATCAATAACATCATGTACTAGTAGGCCTATGGTTGCATTGTCTTTTTGCCTTACGTTGCCTTTTATGTACCAACTTTGCGAAATTACAAGTGTTCTTTTTTGTGCTCAGTATAGGCCTACCAGGGCGGATCCAGGATTATTTGAAGGTGGGTCCACTAATGCGAAGCCGACCCTCCCCTCCCGGCACGGGGTTTGGGGCCTGCTTAAGGGCCTTGAAAATTTTTGGCATTTTAGAAGGCGAACGGTGCCATTTGGTTCGGTTTAGAATTATGATTCAGCTATTCAAAATTCTAATTTCAAGAAGGGACCATTGGTGTGATTATTTTAAGAAATCAAAGAGGGGGGGAGGGTCAGCACAACCGAAATCTGCCACTGGTATACAATATATAGTACCTGTGTAGGCCTACTCTATGCTCAGTATGCAGGCACTTTAAGAAGGCCAACCCGGTTCTGGAGTGTTCGGAACTTGCTGAATTTTTGAAGATATGTGAAAATCTGTGTTCATGGTCTATCTATAGATTCCTCTGTATAAGCTTGAATACTTCATACGTTTTATGCCTGCCTGTATATATATTTTGTACCAGGGCCTACTGAATTCTAGCGTATCGTAACGGGAAAGGGCATTACAATAGCTCAGTATTAAGTCCTATCGTTTACTTCTTAGCTATGAAGGATTGCTTTTCAACGGTGTTTACAAGAAACTGAAAATACAAAAAATGCAAAAATGTTGTAAAAGATGTTATTGATGGCTAATTAGTGTAGGCGATATTGCAGTGTGTTTCGATATTGTTCTATAAGATCTTTTATCTGATTCGTTTATTAAATCTATTAGATCTATGATTTAAAAAAATTGAAAAAATAACTTTCGACTCCACCATCCGACTAACTAGGGTGAGAAAAAAAATAAACATTTCCCCCAGTTTGTTCAGGCACTAACCGCACTATCTGCGTTAGGGAGGGTATCGGGAGTTCCGATGAGGCAGAGCCATTTGCATGGCGGTTTTTATTTTATTTATTTATTTATTTATTTATTTATTTATTTATTTATTTATTTATTTTTCAGAGAAAACCTGCTACAAAACTCTCAATATTACATCTTTGTGGTTTATTGAAAAAGAATAAGTTTCAATGTACAAATTGTGACATTTATTGTGCCACGTGTTTCGACCAGCTGTACACAACACTGAGTTTACGTTTGGTCTCTACACTTTATTAGAACATATGTATATACACAAATTTATTGCATAAAAAGTTATTTAACGAAGCATACTAGTATACATGTAACCGCTCTAGCTTTATTCTTCTATAATTATTTTTCACATGGTTCTCGGGTACGACTATGACATATTTGACACGCAAACTATTTTGTGGTAAGCCTTCAGGAATCCATTCCAAATAAAAAGCTTATGTAATACTCAACTTCAAACATGTGATATGCGGGTATAACAACACTTTAATAACAGCACTATATGGACTTCACTTGACGTGACTCCGACACATATAGAATATCTGAAGTTACATAATCTATAATATTTGAGCAATGCAGGTAGCGGTGGAGTTGCAAATTATGGGAGGCTTGGTAGTCCGCTGTCACTTTTACGGGCATGAAGAATGACAAGAATGCCACTGACTATCTCTAGAACAATCATTAGCATTGTTAAGATGATGGACCACGATATCATAATATCTTTGTCCACTGCGTGCACGGCAAATACGATGTCCCCGATCAGGACGAAGAGTGCTGAAATTAAAAAAAAAAAAAAAGACGGATTCAATAAAAATAGGCGAAAGACAATCGAGGATTTACATGATGTAGGGCATCATGAGTGTCAATTTTTGTGGCTATTGCTAGCAGTTTACAGAGTTTACAACTGACTAAATCGTAAAACTGGACAGCTATAATTTAAAAATGCACCAGTATTGTAGATGCCTGCGATAAGTACAGGAGCTGCGTTGTTCCACAGTACGTGTATAGATCTGTTATGACGAAAAGACGGGTTGTTAAGTTCACTCTTAAAACGTACTTATTCAACCAAGTGCAGAAAATCTCAGAGATGAAATTAGAGGGAAAGGATACATGTAGACAAATGTGTTTATATACATGTGGGTTTGGAATGTATAAGGTCTTGCTGAAACCATAGTTTACATTTGACTAAAAAAACTTACTAAACCTTGAACAGTGAATTGTTACGTTCGACACCAAGTATCACGTTGTATTTGATTTTGAAAAATAAACAATTTCCATGGCATTTTAATTTCGATTTGTTAAGTTAATTCCAACTTTAAACGTAAACTGTGATCCAACACATTGACCCATAAGATAAATCATATTTTACCCGCAGCCAAATGGAGAGCGCCTTGTGCGAATGGGACGGCTGGTTTATCAAATCGTGATACACACACATAGAGAGCTGCAAGGACCACAGTGATTATGGCACATAATAACCCTAAACATGCCATGGCACGAGATGCATCAAGCCAATCTAAAACAAACAGTTTCGAATTAAATCAATTATCAATGGGAATATCAACAGATACAAGGAGACATAATGTTACGTTCATGTGATCATAAGCCACAGATAATTAAATCTCAAATTTTCACGGTACTCGTAAATATAGAGGATTTTATTAATTTACATGACATATTAGAAATAAACAAATCACCTGGCCTCATGGCCCTGCGAGTCATCATATTTTGTCCAGTTCTCAAAACCGTAAAATTAAAACAATAACTTATGAATACAACGACTCAATTAGATACACACTAAATATAAATGCATGTATGTTCTTCGTGGAAAGGAGTAGTGGCACTGTCTTTATCTACAAAGCATTAACGTTTTGCAGTCAGAAATCTAATACAGATAATAAAATTCATCATTCATAAAGCTCTCACACTCTCAATACCAACCTTCGTTGGAAGGGGCGAAGCAATTCCCCGCCAGACATTTTTCCCAGAGACCAGAATTAACCTCAATGTCGACAACCACCTTGTAACTCCCTGCCACCCAGTATGGCGTGGCAAAACCGATCACAAATAAAAGCAGCGCGATCGGAGACGTTATCAGGGATGCCTTGTACTCCTTGGATAGCCTCAAAAAATGAATTAACAGACGTGCTTTGAAACCAACGCCAGGCATTTTGAGAAAGTGTGAAAGTGTGTCACCGCCCTGGTCTCTCCGACAATTACACCACTGGCGCTCCTTTCTATATATATATATCAGTTAGATGGACCTGATTACAGAACCGTGGGCAGGTCTTCCTCAGGGCAGGCTGTGTGTGAGATCAAATGTTGATATGAAGTCGGCTAATTATGCATTCCGATATCGTCACGCATGGGATAGGGCCTTGACAGTTCGGACGCGTCAGTTGACCATATTAGTTAGTGTGACCAATGAGTTTGACAAGCATGGTGTGTCATTTGTCGCAAATCTTTCTTGCCAAAAACTGTAAGTTTGATTTTGGTATGGCCCAAAGGACAGGTTGATTTCTGTTAAAGTTGATATACGCTCGGCTTATCGAGAACAGACTGGTGAGTCATGTTACCTTTAATGATAAGTCGCATTTTTGCGTTGTGTTTGTTAAACACACGTGTTTTAAAACTTTACGATGACGGTCGGATTTGATCTCAAAAATTTCAGTGTCTTCTTCCTTTCCTCCTCCTCCTCCCCCCCCCCCTTTTTTTTTTTTTTTTTTTGAAAATTTTAAAAATATAATAGCTCCTTTAACTTATGTTGTTTGTTGCACATCCCTTTCCCTTTTTCAAAAATACCAAAAAATAGAAACCTTTTTTCGTACTGTACATTTGATTCGCTAGCGTGCCCAACATATCAAGAAAGTGGGGGAGCACTCTGTTTCTTACATCAATATTCATTTATTTTTTCTATACAAAAAGTAAAATCATGTAACATTACACTGACATTGCCCTTTTGCCCACATGGGTCTAAATTGTTGACCAAAATAAAAACGGATCTCTGGGCTCAGAAGGGGAGAGCGGCCTCGGCAGGTCACAATTTCGCTGGTTACAATTTAAATGTCCACAGAATTAGCCAGGGAAATGTCTGTGAAAATTTAGTGAAAAATTCTGTCTGTGGTCCCGGTAGAAGGTGAGGTACAGGGGCGATTCCGTCACATCTGATAGCCGTATTAAACAAAGTCGAATTGAATAAGCGAGCTGCGCAATTCTCTTTCAAATTTCCTTGTCCTTTGAAAAATGGTTCTCAATTTTTCGGTAATTTTACCTTATCGATTCGCTAGAGTAAGATGTCCTTGCGCATCAAACTATTTTTGTTCAAATGAAACTGAGATAATTTGTCAGCGGCTATGTAGGACCACTAGTATTCCACTCGTTATTTCAAGAATTATCATTAGAATGGTCAAAACCAGCGACCACGATATCACGTAACCATCCTGCGCTTTGTATACTCCGAAAATGATGTCACCAACTAGGACAAGCAGCGCTGAAATTAATGGAAAAAAATCAGCCAAACAAAAGGAAAGTTGTTTGGTCTTCAAACACATAATTTCTTAAACATTATTTAATAATATAATTTCTTAAACATTGCTAATACACGCAAAAATTCAGAATACCATCATTTTACACTCGAGAAACTTTTTTTAACAAACAAGAATAGAACTTTTCACTTATTCTAGGGAATAATGGCAATTACCCCGTTTCATCCGCACTGTGATTTTTTTCTGCCATAATCCTGAACTTAACTTAAAGCAAAAAATACAAGACCACAACATTTTTTTACGTACCTGCCACAAAGTGAAGTCCGGCTTGTGTGTACAAAATGCCAGGCGTATCGAACCGTGGCACACAAACATACACCAGAGACACTATCAGAGCTTTTAGGATAAATATGAATCCTATACACTCCAATGTTCGTGTTACAGCAAGCCAGCCTGAAATTTTAAATTCTTAAGATCATAAATAAAATTATAAACTTATATATATATATATATATATATATATATATATATATATATATATATATATATATATATATATATATACAGACTTGACATTTAATATGGAATATTTTTTTCCAAATCATTTTTCATCAGTTTTTACCTATTTTGCTGACTGATAAATGAAAATAAGGATTAAAATCGTGTTCTAATAACTTTTAATTATCTCTTTGATGTCATTGTGACATCAGTTCATTAATGGAATTCGCCAGAGAAGCAAAACAAAAACACATTGCCTTTTCTATTTCATACGACAACCATTAAAAGAGATATTTTGGATCTCCATATTTTCCAAATTATTGTCTGTAAAAGAGTTACACGCTCCACAAAGGACCCTCATGTCAGTAACTAGTTACAGTAACAGTCGCTGTTACGTCTGACCTCCTCTGGCTGCTACCAGCGCTCTCAATTGGCAAGGCTTTCCTTGGGATAGGTTTTAAGAGTTCAATCTGGAATAACATTCCAGGGATGGGTCAAAATCTGTCCAATTTGGTCCAGTTTTGTTGTAGGACATGTAGGCCATTCATTTGGCGAGTGATGGCCTACCCACATATTGTCTATGTGGTTCAAATATGGCGGTTTGATGACCAAGGTAGCTGCTCATTCCCTTGGTTCTGTAAGTAATCTGCTATTAAAAGTACTCTGTGTGAACCGGCAATCTCACCGTGTAACCTAAAATTGTTCCTAAGGTGCCCACTATCAAATGATAGTCAAGATGTTCCCAGATTATTTCTTTATTTGATCTGGTTCAAGTTTTCGTCGATGACTCCCATTGGTGTTTTGGCACCAATGTGGTATCCACTTCAAATACTGACGCTGTTAATGACCTAAGTCACTTTAAACGCGACACACACTTCGTCGTTGGCCTCTTCTGGATGTCTGTAAACTCTGTTTTGATTAGTTGAGCGGTACAGGTGAAATCTGACCTCAATAAAGAAAGCCACGAGGTTTTATTGTTCATCCCAGAAACGGTCAGGGTCCCCAATTCATTAGAGAAACATACAACGATGTTTTGCTGTTTACAGTAGGTTCCTCGGAGGTCGTCTGGTATTCTAACCTGCTAAAACCAGTTTGGTGTTCGCTAAGGGCCTTGAAAAATGCGTTTTGGTGGCAATTTACCCCTCATTTTGAACGGACTGGGTGGTTTTTGTTTAGTTGCAACACCATATCCTGAAAGACAGTGGGTCCTGTACTCTGGTGGTAAGATTTTAATACATTGGGTGTGGCCTCTATGTAGGTACATCAGTCTGGGCATTACACTATAAAACTGTACGGACCGTTTCGTTTGGCGCAATTAACTGTCTGGCAATGTCTTTCTTTTTCGTGCCATTTTGCCACAGATTAACAAATTTGTAAAGCACTGCATAACTCATTTTACACACTGTAAAACCGACCACTTGCATGCAAAATTTCAAATTCTTCTATGCAGTAGTTGCCGACATATGGATACTTTTTTGACAGAAGCATGCTTTGCCAAAGCCAAGCTTTGACCTGCCCAAAGGAACACTACCCAATAAAAATTACTGCATATTACATAATGCAGCAGCGTAACAAACCTGGTATTCTGTTAATTGGAAGCGACACACCTGACTACACACTTTTCCATTTACATGTCTTATATGAGATCGCAGTTTTTTGAAAAAAGAACGCATTTCTACCTAGGCGTACCCTCGAAATTGAAATATTCCATATTAAATGTCAAGTCTGTATATGTTAGATGCTAAATAGAATATATGCTTTTATAGGCCTACAGGACATTTAAATTAGTAGGCCTATGTGCTATTTGAAAAAGCAAATAGAAAGGAGGGTTTGGTGGATAAAAAGAGATAAGATTATATCAATTTAATATTTAATAATATGGTTAATATTAATTATATTATTAAATATTAATTATATCAATATTTAATATTTAATAATATAATTAATATTAACCAGCCTATGAACTGCTATGATTAAAATGATTGAATATTACCCTGATCAGCCATGCATCATCCATTTGCCGGCCACTGTCAATGTATGGGACTCACCTCCGACAATTCCTGAATAGCCACAATTTCCATCAGAGCAAATTTCCCATAGCCCGACACTAACTGTTATTTGTCTCCCATCAAGAACAAGATTGCCCTCTGCCCAATGCGGTGTAGCAAACCCTATGATGAATACAAGCAGCCCGAGGAAAGACGTCACCAGTGATACTTTGTATTTTTTCGATAACCTCCAAATATTGATGAGAAGACGCTCTCGGAACCCGATTTCCACTATGTCAGGCATGATTGCGAAAATGACACGATTTCGAAGTTGAACTAAAACTACACTTGTCTATAATCATGGTTTGTAGATTAAACTGAACAATGTTAATCTACCCACTTTTACAAATGTACATGAATGTTAATTAAATGTTAAGTTAAAAAAACACTTTATTTCGTTTTAAAATGCTAGGATTGCCTTTAGAGGAAGAGCGAAAAAATCATGCATATATAATATTATTCGAAAAGTTACAAAGATTGCATAAGCTTAATTCGCTTTAACCTTCAAAATCATTAAATATCTGAATTAAACGAGTGTTCGAGGGTAAGCCTATCTATCCTCTGTGTTAGATAGTCTGATATGAGTCGCCATGGAGACAGTGCGGTTCAATATTGCTCATCCCTCTGCTGAGATTAATATCTGATGATCAATGGACCCGATATAAATGATATATGTATTTTTCAAAATAGTTTAGCATAATTAAATATGTTTATATCAGATATTTCTTTTTTAAAAGATTACAAAAACCATAAATGGATTTAGAATTTAGTAGATCCCAGCTATTCTCCAAACTGTTTTTGAACAACTCTGACGACACCAACTAAGTATTTCGGCTTTTACCTTCCTCCATTGTATTTCCTTTTACATGACTGCTAAAGGTACCCAATCTGAAAGTGCAGGTTCAAGGTCTGGAATATTCATATTCTTTTTCATATACGTGACCCAATGCCCAAAGCTCTCATGCTTTTTAAATAGTGCACATTCTACGTGTACTGTTCTAAAATGCATTTTACACGTTAGATAAATAAAAGCAGTGCATGCGACTGTTATATTTTTCATTTTTTTAGAGATTTATACATAGTGATTAGGAATTGAAGCAGATTGATGGTTGGAAAGCAATAGAAAATTCATGTTCCCTTTCCTTGCTTGGTCTTGTGGACAGTTTTTCGATGTACGTTAAAACATTCAGGGTAAATAATGGGAATGCTGTGAACGAACATTCAGATGCTTTGAAGCAGCACTGAGCTACTGAACAGTACCAAATTATGAACAGTATATGCCCTTCCTTTATATATGTAAAAAAAAACTGGAAATACAAAATATCAATTATTATTTATATGCACGTAAGACCACATCAAAAAGCATTAATATCGTAGGTAAGAATGGTTTATATAAATATTAAAGGACCCTATCAAGTCAACATTACCAAGATTGGTGCCCCCCAGCTGATTGTAAACAGGTTATCAAAATGGACCGATACATACCGAGAATAGTAGTTCAACAGAATACTGAGACTGCTTTTCAGATCAACGACAATGTGAAACGTTCTTTTTACACTTTCAAATGATGACGAAGTTTATGCAAAACACCAAGACTACACTGTTAAATTAATTCACATAATATGCCCAATGTAGAACTTCTTCAAACTTCCGTTGGTTTTGTATATAAACCGATCTGTGTGTCCAGAAAAGGTTTTGCGTGAGGCACTGGCTTATTCACCACCGGCTTTCTAACAAAAGCGTTCCTTGTGCTACACAATTCATTCTGGTTGGTTGCCAAGTTCTGCAACCTGGCAGCAGCTTCTTGCAATACTGGAGTAACCTTCCGTCGATTGACCCTCTGGATGTCACCACTTCCCGAGTGAGTTGAGAGAACAGGATTAATATCAAATGGGTCGTCAAACCTTTTTGAAAAAGCTGGATCTGGTAATATTCCGCAAGACTTACTACTTGTAAGATAGGGCACCTCTGTATCGATATCTAATGCCCTTGACGATCGTCGGATTGGGTTCTTTGCGGTAGGTGTTGATCTTTGTGTCGCCATTGGCGGTGGCCGACCTCTAGACATACTGACAGGGGCAAAAGCACCTTGATGCAACTGTTTTGAAAACCCTATCTTATGAATACTATCACTAGACCTGCTTCTCCTTTTTGGAGTTGATGGTAATTGCCAATCAAACATTTGAGATTCTCCAGTTGCAGCCGTATGAGTAACGTCTGCAACTGCATTAACAGACTTCACGTCATCATTTCCATTATAAAGTAGGTTATCAGAGGCAAAAAGATCCTCAAGCAATTTAGATGCGCTAACACTGATGCGCTGTGAAGACAAAAGGCTCCTTTGCTCCGTTTCGAAATTTCCAATTCCATGAGGGGCGCTGGGTAGAATAACATTTATTGTTATATTTGGTCGATACTCTTTATGTCGTGGTACTTGTTTTTTGATGTTGGGATCAACATTCGCGTCACAGGCTCCATCATCCAGCTCTTCAGTATATTCATTATAATATTCCCCGAGATTGTGGGCAGATCTGGACCGTAAACTATTTGTCAAACTTCCTGTTTGACACTGAGCGCGTGGCAGGTCTTCCTCGCTGCTACAAAATGAAGGGTTGCTTTGGCCGGTACAAAGAAACTGTGACTGCTTTAACCCTGGGGTTGCCAAGGGCGAGGAAATGGCTATATCGGATTGGCGTTTTTCGCTCTTTTGGAGCAAAAGGTTTTCGATGCAAGGTAATTCTCTTTTCTTATTCGCAGCAAACTTTGTTCGATTGTGCCTTGACATTTGGCTACAACTGTTGTTCCGATGTCGTTTGCGAACGTGCTTGGCAGAAAGTCCGTAAGTGGTAGAGAATGCAACATCACGATTAACAGTTATGTAAATTGGTTTTCCGTTGGCGTCGACTCTTGTGTAGCCCTTGTACCTTAAAGGAATTTTGACTTGTTTGGAGACAGATGTATCTACACTCCTTGGGACCGGCGGGTTTTGTTCTAAAATGTCACACCTGTAATTTGATGGTGAATGATTAGCTTGCAAATTATCGTTTGTTGGAGAATCTGAGGGATTCTGCGCCTGACACTCTGACATTGAGACTTGAGCTGGTCCCGTTGATAATTCTTCAGTTTCCGGACTGTGGACTAATATCTGAGGGATAAAAGAGTGTTGCATTTTTTGCTCCTTAGAATCTTCATCTTTATTAAGTTCTCGGCAATTTGTTTGCGCACAATTTCCCCTATCTGTTGGTATCTCAACATAGTCGGGTCCCAGATGACGAGAATATTGTGAACCGAAGCTGTTTGTTATGCCTGCTCCGATTTCTTTGAACTCATCAGCAGAATGCAATGATGACTGACTGTTAGTTTCGGTGGTGGGTTTATCTATGTCTGTCTTCTCGTGTACTTCATCCGTCTTTTGTGGCACCGTCTGGTTATCTAGACCGCCTCTAGGCTGATCTCTCGTAAATTCCGGTAAAAGTCTCGGAGTACTTTTTCCAGATTCGCTTGGGGTAGCAGAAAATATTCCAGAATCGCGGGGGCCAATGATTTCATGTTTGCCAATTTTCCCCTTGGCTACATTTACACTTGATGACAAATTTCCTTCTTTTTGGCTTGATTTGTGGTTTTTCTCATCTTCGTCATCGTTCGATGAGCTGTTAGAAACTCCCTGTTGGCCAGGTGTATTTGAAATACTGACAGAAAGGTCCTTCGGTTCATCGGCATTCAAAATGTTTGTAGAAGTGCCATTTGGTTCTCTGGTACTTGGAAAATAAGTGGTTTCTGTGTCTGGGGTGATGGTAGAGAGACTTTCTTGCTTTTCGAAATTAGGTATGCCGCTGAGTTCAGACTCAGTATCATTCTGACTGTCGCTATTTTTAAGCTTTTCTTCCTCGGCTTTGGCATTTTCCAAATCAACCGAATTGTCCCAGTCTAAGTGTAAAGGATCACCAGAGATATCATCTTTGACTTTCTTTTCATCTGCTAGTCGAATGTCCAAAAGGCAGTTAAGGCTTCCACGCCAATTTTCAAGGTCTACCTGACTCAATTTCGGAGTTCCCGGAGGGAGCGAAACAGTCGATATTTTCTTTTTTCTTCCAAGTTTACCAAGTATTAATTTGTCATTAAGGTCTGTCAACGAATTTACTGAACCAGCTGCAGAGGTTTTGGATAATTTTCTCAGGTACTTTTTGTATTCTTTCAAGTCTGATGGCCCTGAATAAGAGAGCGTGGGCTTGGCGAAACGTTTCGGATAAAAATTTGCACTTGCAGACGTGGAGCTGGACGGCTCGGTTATGGACACTTCAGAGGAGCAGTGCTCCGAAACTGCTTCTTTGTTTTGTGTTTCAAAGGTTTTCAAATTGACGATCACCTGATCTCCTTTGAGCGAGCTCTCGCCAGTTTGCATGTGTACGCCTGTATCAACAGTCCTTGAGAGTTTGGACGTACTTCTTGCCTTTTTCAGCATCGAATAATAGCGACAGCAAAAGAATATATTAGAAATTATATTAAAACACTTTCTTCTGAAGTTACTGCTCATAGCCGTGAATATTACAGGAGTGACGACGGAGTTCACGAAAGCCATTAAATGCACAAAAAGCATTGTGAAATAAAATTGGCCACCTTGAAAGTCCACAGCTTTTGTGATACTTAATATGTTGACCAAGTAGAACGGGAACCAGGAGATAATGAAAGCAGCTGTTATCACGACGACCATTTTGGCAACCTAAAAAAAATTATAACAAAATTGTTCCACTAAACACTAAAAAGAACACTGAACGCGAAAAGTCGCTTTTTCCTTCGTTTTGTTTGCATCTTAAAATTTATTCAGTCACGCATACGCGCACAGTCACACACGCGCGCGCGTGCTTACACATACAAAAACCATGCATTAATTTATTTTCGCAACTATTATTAATTTGTTTTGTAATCACAAGTACACTTGAATATGTTGAGAGTGAATAAACCACGCATTATAATTGATTAAAATCAATAATCAAAGACTAAATTCTCTCTAAATGAAAAAAAATGCATATAAAAGTAAATCTTTTCGTCTGTGTCACCAAAGTTACCTTGCGCTTTCCAACTTCCCGTCTTTGTAGAGTGTTATGTCGCCGTATAACAACATGGTCCGATTTTCTTGTTTTCAGAAGCACCACCGTGATGCGTACAGAAGTGTACACCAGGATGACCGTTGGGATGACAAAATTGATTAAACAAAGAACACTGTAGAATCCGGTTCGGAAGCTTTCCTTGGGGGCACCGAGTTGGGCGTCAATTTTTTCAAAATCATTATCACACCTAACCCTTGACACCAAGCCGTGTTGGCTACTATGAACGACTGGATATCTTTTACTGTTGATCAGAAAAGGGACTGGTATGACAAAGGCAGTCAACCATATTCCTGCCATAAGTTTGATTGTTCGTGAAACTGTATTTATCTTCAAAGAGCGAAACGGATGGACAATGGCGTAATACCTGAAAGTAAATCATAGTCAAACCTTACAGAAGCCACACGTGATATTGACTGGTGCATTAGTGAAAGTCGATAAAGTAATATTTTTGTTTTGGTATTAAATGCTGTTCATTTGGGAGAGAGAGGTCTTCATCCGTTCCCACGAAGATACATTTTCATATAATTCTTTTATGAAAGAAGCATTTCTTTTATGCAAGATTTTTATGATATGATATCATATTATAGATTCTATTAAGTTTGTAAAACGAAACCGTATATTTTTATAACGTAAAGACGTGTTTTCCTTTTTTGCGTGTGAAATATAGAAAGCTCAATCTTTAATCCTATATCACGCGTGACTAGCGCCCAACAGAAAGTTTTAGACAATTATTTTGCCTGTAGGTGCTGATGCAATTTATTCGATTATAAGTGATGTTATTTAATTTTTGAAATTACGTTCAGAATGGAAACATACAAGGAAAGGTTTTTTTTTTTAATATGACAATATATAAATGAAATATCCAAACCTAAATTAAATCCAGTCTTCACGTTTATCAACCTATAGCAAGTGTTATTAGAAAACAAACAAGACATTACCTTTCAATAGATAAGGTGACAAGGGTATAAACACCAGCAAAGACGAAAATTGGCAGTGTATATGTCATGGCAGAACACACTCCATCCACAAAGACGTTGACATCTCTAGCGGCTCCATATTCTATGAGTTTTAGCGGCATCACAAACATTGCTACCAAGAGGTCAGTGATGGCTAGATTGACTAAATGCACATTTGGCACCGTGTGCATTCCTTTGTTCCTGTATACAGTTAAGATAACTAATACATTTCCTATGACCGCGAAGATGATGATGATGATATACAATATATCAAAAAGTATTGTCATTCCTGGCAAAAAAGTTAAATCTTCATAAGTGCAAGGGTTTTTTGCCGTGCAAGCGGCATAAACACTTTCGTTTCTGGTTACACTGATGTTGCTGCCCGTTGTCGAATTCATCTTCGGTTGGGAAAACAGACGTGTGTTCACTGAGAGATTCAAATTGGAAGTCATCACATCGTAGTTCTCGACGTCGATTTGCTCTGCAGTAAACAGTTGTTTTCAGCATTACCGCAGGAAGAGCAGGATAGACATTTTGCGCTGTAGCATTGATTTGTTCTAAGAGGAAACTCTCTTTTGATTGCAAACCTGGGATTCACACACCCGGTTCCCGGTTTCCTGAGAAAAGTGGAAAAATTGCGTTATCAGTTAAAAAGCAAATTTGAAGTGCCAGACTTGTGTCTATATAACTTCTAGGGAAATACTTTGGCACGTATTTGGAAATCGAATCTTATCAAATGTTTTACGGACAATTTCTTCATCAACGAAAACGATTAGAACAATAAAGTCTCGTCTACCTTAAAAGCTCTATGTTTGTTAATTTTTGTCATCTACGGGTTTGTAATTTTACGTAAATTTACTTGCCGTTATCAGTTAACGTTTGTTATAATGGCAAGCATTCAGCCGGATACCATAATCCAAAAATACAGCTTTAAACATCTGTGGTGTGTTTCATGGATATGCTATTTTAAAGGAAGTAGATTTGAATGTACACAGTCCTACTCCTATTGAATATCAAAGAATTAACTGAGCTAGGCATGTTTTTATTTAAAGAGAACAACGCGTGATTTAATTCCTTTTTTTCCAAGAATTAAAATGTCTGTAAGCACTTGTATACTTAGATATTATATATATCGTCGTCTATTTACTAACAAATGTCAAATTAGTTGCACATGAAATCATCTTAATAGATAATCGTCTTCTAATTCGTTGTTTTCAAACTCACTGTCTCGGCTTTGATATCTATTAGTTAACACCGTATTGAATTAAGTGGAAACGCTTGCTGTATATGTTACCATAGTGAGTTTTCTCTTCTTTTCACTAAAAAAATTAATTCACTTTCTGGTAAGAGATTTAGAATAAATCAAGGTTGCCTTTCTTACATGTATATGATTTAAACATATATAGGTCTTATCATTTTAACTGTACGTATAGTTCTCATGTCTTTCAATGTTCGATTGTTCATCAGAGATGTAATGTAAAACTTGTTATCGTTATTACAATACATTGCGTTATTCCGCTAAACGTGCTACGTCTGCGTAGGAGGGGGAAGAACGACCTCTAGCTTGAGGCGTAATTTGTCAGTGCTGTGTAGTCAATCTATATTGTGAAAGACGAAGCAAGTCGATAAACAACTGTTTGATTTCAGTTTTACATTTCTTAATCAATTTCGGTTGTAAGAAGGTTCCTATCAATTTTTGGTTAGGATCTATTTTTTCCAGCAAAAAGGACCTTAGCCTTATCAATATCATGTAACTGTACGTGTCACGTAGTAGAGTATAGATCTAATCGCGTAAGTAAACTAACATTTTTGTAATGTATATGTTTTACTGACACAAATCCTTGCCAGTGTTTGCTCACGGCGAAGATGGATAGTCTTGTGATATCAAAGTCATTGGTTACGGGTTCCATCCTCTCAAAGATCAAATAGCTGAGAACTTTTTTTAATTATTTTACAGCAATTGACTTTGACTTACAATGTTATGCTAAACTATAGTTTTATTATTATATACCCGTTGTTACTAAAATACGAATGTTAATACCAAATGTCAACAGTGTTATTTCAAGTTAGCGACTTTTCCTACTAACGTTTCTCCATTTACCGAAGAATCGTACTCAAGTGTAGAAATAGTAAAAGTGTTGATAGAAGTAGTAGTAGTAGTAGTAGTATCAGGAGAGAGAGAGAGAGAGAGAGATGCAAAACGAACGTACCTTTGCTTGACAAGCTCTGTCTGTCTTGTAGCCCCTCCATACGTCCACTGTGAAAGAAAACGTTACTCATTAGTCTTGAACGGCGATAACCGTACACAAACCGCATCAATCGCTCTTTTATCTCCGCTTTAACTGTATACAACCACCAAACAGGCTTATCAGCATAGCGCGATTCAGGTGTAATGACTCCCTTTTCGATTTCCATTTATTTATGCGATAACATTACAATTTATCCCTAATTTAAACTAACACCTAACTAGATTTATTTTGTATGAACTCCTGACCATTGAGGGTGACTTCGTGGGGTGAACGTGCCGACTAGCACTTTCCAGACAATTATATGATTTCACACCCAGATTTAGAACTAAATATCCATATCGAATCGATCAGTCCTTCCATTAACTTGTTGAAATACAACTTAAGGCTTACATGATTTTCCTCAAATTGAGATTTTTTTTACCTTACATTTGAAGTATTTTTGGAAATATATCTAAACTTAGAAGTCTCCCTTTGAAATATAGTCTAATAAGCATTATTATAAAACACCGCTGATATCTATCTTTGGCGTGAACAAGGCAAATCGTCTCTCAACTTTGATATCATAACACTTAAACGAGCTCAGACAGATCGTTAAAAGCAGCGTTATTAAGAAAAAAAGTGCAGCAAAATTATCTTATCTGGTTTTTTTTTCATCTTCTCGTGCCCTAGTAATAAGCTCACCGTGTAAGTACCTGACAATGATGTATTGAAAAGAGCGTGCCATTAACTTCACAAAATACACATCCGTTGTTGAGATAAACTACCAGATGAAAAGCAACATTTGTTTATCTTGTAATGCGGTATGAACAAGTTTACGGAACAGTTCTTTTTACTGATTTGGGAACAATTTACCATGGGAATCCAAGCATATACTGATCCAGGCCACCATACTGCCGTCTGCTCTAGTGTCCTCCAAAAGAGAATTAAGTTTGCCTCGTATAGAGAAAGTCCTTAAGGGGTTTAACTCGAGTGGATGACATCAGAGAAGACCGAAAACGTGGCATTTAAACGGTTATCCAGGGTTGTCTATGCAG